>JAADVL010000023.1:0-107562 GCA_023334995.1 Pythium sukuiense
CCCCCCCCCTCTCTTATACAATTTCTGACCACCATCTGTGTCCTTGGTCTCATTTAGCAACGCGCGTACTCGGATATGATGCTTCTCCACCAGCCAGGCATCTCCAAGACACTTCGCATGACGATCGCGCTGCACTTGTACAAGGATTTGGTCAAGACGGTGCCGTTCTTCGCCGGCTCGGACGTCCGGTTCCTAGGCAAGGTCTGCATGGCGCTCGAGACGGCTGTGTACCTGCCCGGCGACACGATTATCTACTACGACGACATTGGCAAGGAGATGTTCATCGTGCGAAAGGGACTTGTGGAGATCTTCGTGCCGGATCCAGACAAGCCAGAGGCGGGCGCCTCCGAGAAACGCATTTACTTACGCGACGGCAACTTCTTCGGCGAGACGGCGCTCGTAATCGACGTGCGTCGTACCAACACGGTCAAGGCCGTGAATATCTGCGATTTGAACGTGCTCAGCAAGACGTCGTTCAACGAGATCGTGGCCGAGTACCCAGAGTTTGGCGAGCGCATGAAGCGCACAGTGATCAAGCGGCAGCTCGACAACATGAACATCCAGTCGCCGACCGAGAAGATCAAGATCCAGAACCAGCTCAACATCGTCGTGGAAAAGTCGCTCCAGGCAAGACGCATGTCGGTCTCACTGCGAACGATCTACCGAGCCAAGAAGCTCGGCGACAAGCTCAAAGAGATCGCCGACCGGGCAGCCATGAGCAACAACGTGCGGCGGTTGTCGCATTCCCTATCTCGCATCAACAGTGGTAAGCCGGCACGGAAAACGTCCCAGTCACACAACCTGGACGGAGACTCGTCAGCCGTGGTCTCGTCGTCCCGCAGCCAGGGCAACAGCCACATTTTCCCAAGCCACGGAGGCTCGGGACTACCGCCGGTCCACGCGCCACACAAAGAGCTCGTACACCAGAGCTCGTCGTCGTCATCGTCTCGACACGTGAACAAAATCGATATTGTGTCCCGCAAAATGAGCAAGAGTGAGATGACCACGGATATGATACCTGGGGCGCTCATGGAGATCACGAAGATGGTCAACCAGCTGAAGCGCACGACGGATCGACTGGGTCGGCGACTGAATCATGGCGTTGGGTCTTCTTCTGACGATGAGATGGAGGAAGAAGAAGAGGACGATGATGATGAGCAAAGCCAGAGCAGCGTCAACTTGGGTATCGAGCCGGAGGACATCGGCTTGCCCACGATCTCGCCGCTGGCAGAAGAGTTCGAGGACGAAATGGCGCGGCGCGAAACACGGTCGATTGTGCGTCTCTGAATGCTTGTCCTTGTGTGTGCTGAACTCCAAACTGACTGTCGTGATGTGCTGTGCTTTGCTGCAGTATATTCCCAAAGATCTGGCAGAAGGTGGGTCGCCGCCAGCGACATCGTGATCTAGACACCAATAATCACGATCAAAGCCGCGTTTCTCTTCGTGTCGCCACTGTCCATTGCATCGTGGGGATACGAGTTAGTCTATTCTTTCTTGTAGGACGACAGCACCGACGCGAGCAGCATCTCCACTGTCACCGCTTCGCTGGACTTCTGGCCGCCGGGTCGATGCGCGTTCAGTTTGCCCAGCACGGCGTTGTTGAGCTGCGTCTTGGACTCGCCTAATCGATAGATATCGTGATCGACAGTGTTTTCTGACACCAGCTTGTAGATCGTCACGGGCTTGGTCTGGCCAATGCGATGGCAACGGTCACACGCTTGCTCGTCGTTGGTCGGATTGAAGTCCAAGTCGTGCAGGATCACTGTGTCGGCCGCCGTCAAGTTGATGCCCAGGCCGCCGGCACGAGTTGAAAGCAAGAAGACGAAGAGGTTCTTGTCCTGGTTGTACGCGTCGATCATGCCCTGGCGCTCTGCGACATCGGTCGAGCCGTCTAATCGCAGGTAGCGGTAGTCCATGTGACCCATCAGCACTTCCAAGAGATCCAACAGCTTGGTCCACTGGGAGAAGATGAGCACTCGGTGGCCCTCACTCTTCAGTTTTGGCAGCAAGTCACGGAGGTACTTGAACTTCGCTGAGCATAACAGCGCCTCCATCGGAAGCTGGAGCTTACGGAGCTCTTCATTGCCACCGTACTGCACACACAGGTCGTGCAGCTCGAAATCGGAGTAGCTCTCCAGCTCTTTCCGAACCATGGACATGGAGCACTGGTTACCGAACGCATCCGCGCGGTGCAGGCAGCGAGTCATAGTGTCGAGTGCTTCGTCGCTAACGTAGTGGTTTCGCAGCAGCACGGGGTGGTTCGCTGCTTTCCGCAGTTGCGTGAAAATCGCGACATCGCTCGTCGACCCGCCGTTCTTGTCCGCCTTGCCCTTGCTAGGCTTTTCCCCGAGAAGGAGTTGCACCTGCCGGTCGAATTTGGTGTTGTTCTTCTTCCTGCGTTCTTTTTCTTCGGTCTTCCACGAGGCTTGGGCTTCCTTCTGCTTGATGACAGACTCCACAAGATCCGTGTACGCCTTGCGCTGCTCATTCTCGAGCTTCACCATCTCGATAACGACAGTTTTTGGCACGAGCTGGGTCAGCACGTACTTCTTCTCACGCCGCAGGACGAATGGCGCCAGGATCTTGCGAACTTTTGCCGTCTTCTTGTCTTCCGTGCCGTCGAAAAACGAGAGCAGTTCATCGGAGCCGTGGTCAAACATCTTCGGCATGAGAAAGCTAAGCAGCGCGAGCAACTCGTTCAAGTTGTTCTGGATCGGAGTGCCACTCAGCACCAAGCGGTTCCGTGCTCGCATCGCTGAAATGCGTCGGAATCGCGACGTCTTCGAGTTCTTGATGCTGTGGCCTTCGTCTAGGATCATGTAGCCGAATCGGAAGGATCGTAAAAAGTTGCGGTCATCCTGGCACGTGTCGCGTTCGAAGTATGTGTAGGTTGTGAGGATCACATCGAAATCATCAGCTCCCAGTGTCTCTTGCAAGTCGAAGCGGACATCCTTGCTTCCGTGGTACACGACGACACGAAGCGTCGGCGCGATCCACGCGAACTCACGCTTCCAGTTGTTCAGCACACTGGCAGGAACGACGACAATGTGGGGGCCGCCGTACGTGGCTGCGTCTTTCGACTTGGCGAACGCGTGCATGAGCAACAAGAACGAAATCGTCTGCACGGTCTTGCCCAGTCCCATCTCATCTGCCAGCACGCCAGACACGCCGTTGTCACACAGTAGCAGCAGCCAGTTGAGCCCGACGACTTGGTACGGCTTCAGCTCGAGCGTCTCGCAAATCTCAGGAATGTCAGCCTGTGTCACCACACGGTTGCCCGCCGAGTTGATCTCCGACAACGTTATGTGCGTGTCGTCTTCGGCTTCGGCATCGCCAGCAGAGCCTTTCGTGGGCGACGAGGATCCGTTCCCGGACCAGCTCTTGATGGAACTCCGCAGCTTTTCTGCGATGCGTCCACACTCGTGCAGAAGCTGTCCGACCTCATCATGGGACCGCATCGGATGGTCCGCATCCACATCGTCTTCGTCGTCTTCGTAGGCGGATCCAAGTCCTCGGCGCTTGCTGGACGACGAGCGAGCGTCCGTCTTCGTGGTCTTGGCTTTCGTTGACGCCTTGCTCTTCTCCTTGTCGCTGGAACTACGGTCACGCGCGCTGAACCAGCCTTCACTAGTCGACGATCCACTTGTCGCGTCTTTCTTACTGCTGCCATTGCGACCGAACGAGTCCATCCACTTGTTCGCCGTGGCGCCGTCCCGCTCCTGCTTGAGCTTGAGCTCGTGGACGTACACGTCGTCCTCCTCCGCTGGCGACGACACGTCCGAACTCACGTCGATCGCTGCGTTTTGCTGGTCGCCATCGTCCTCCTCGTCGTCATCATTATCCGACTCCACGATCACCCGCGACTTCTTGGCGCGTGGCTTGACGGGCGTCATGGGCTCTTCGTCGTCCTCGTCCTTTTCCTCGGCGTCTGCGTCGCTGAACTCGTCCTCATCGTCGTCTACGATCTGTCGCTTCGGTGCTTTCCTCGTTTCTCTCACGGATTTCACGGCCACTTCAACCACCGGGTCAGCCACGTCCTGTGGACTCGCGCGCTGCTTCTCGGCGACGTCCATGCGCTTGGCACTGGACGCGGCGCTCAGTCGCGACAGCGACGACGATGGCGTCGCCTTGGAGAAGAAGCGAGACGTCGTCGAGCTGTCCAGACGCGTGGCCTGGACACGGATCCCAGCGACCGTCGTGACGCCGTTCGACGACGATGCGGACGCCGCACGAATCACCGCCGACGCAGAAGAGCTACTGAACGATCCACCAGTCGCTGGTGCTGACGCCGTTGCTGTTGCTGTCGCTGGAGTGGCTACGACGGGCGCGACGTCCAGCGTGACCTTGTGATTAGCGTCCAGATCCACGACCTCGTACTTTGTCAGCGTGCCATTCGCGTAAAACACATCCCTACGCCCCCACAAGCGCCACAAAATGAGCCTCTCATCCCAATTCATCGTTTCACACAGACTTTTCCCATCCAATCGCCACGTACCGCACGTCGAGAAGCCCGACGTCGCCCTGGCGCAGCACGCTCTGCTTGAGCTTGCGCGTGACGACGATCGTGGCCTTGGCGCAGCAGCGCAGCGCGACCTTGGCGCCGCTGAGGTACACGGCGCCCTTGTTGCCACACACGCGCACCTCGTCGCCGTCCTCTGCGAGCGGGAACTTCTTGCCGCTCACGCTCTCCTTCACGCCCAGCACCACCATATTCGATCACCAGATCGCCAACGAACGAGGTTTCCTTTCCCCGCCAACAAAATGTTGGCGCCAACAAAATCGCAAAACGGGTCGGGTCTAGTCAATGTCGGGTCGGGTGGACATGACTCAGGAATGATACAAACTGATAGGAGGAGGGTTGATAACGGGTAGAGAGAGTGTCTTCACGTTGAAGCCAGAGCTCAATAATGATCACGGGATGTTTGGATCGATCCATCCATCAGCGATGGACGCTGTGATGGAGAGTTCAATTCGATTTGATGGACAATCGCGGCATGAGTCACAGAGAGCGACACGCACGCCACAGAGAGGAAGAGCTAGAGAGCAAGAGCTGCCATTGCTGTGAGATCGTGGATTGGCATTGATGTTGGCACTTCGGTGGACAACAGCTGAGCAAGCCACTCCACGGTCGCCAGGTCACGATCGCGACCTCTCTCCCACTCTGAGCACCATCCAGAGTTCAGAGCACGCGATGTGGCGTGCATGAGCCGTTCACTGATGCCAATGCGTTGCCTCCATCACCCCACAATGCAACGAGCCACCCCAGCATTTGGTGTTTGGTCTCGATCTTCACCCCCGGATTACCGCACTGTGCTGAATGTAAATCCGACTGTTTGGTTGATTTGGTTCATCAATACCCGACAACAGCCCATGCATTTGGCGTGGAAGAAGTGTTCGGCATTTTACACACCAACTCATATGGCTCTGCCGACGTCCACGTTCTGTGTGGCTCTCCTCCGATCGATGCAACAGGCATTGCCGGTGTGATGTTGCAGCTCTTGCTTCCATCAGGTGGAGTCGCATCCAATGCTGAAAACCGAATGCTTCACTGATTCTCCTGCTCTCCATCACTGGGAAAGACAAGGCCAGCTGCAAAATCACTGCCCGAAAATCATAAACACCATTTCCCAGAATCACAAACCCCATTTTCGCAGAATCACCGTACCAAAATAACAGGATACGGACCTCTCAACCCTACGCAGAGACCAATTTTAGAGGGAGTTCTGTCCAACGCTGTCCAGCCCACACCTGAAGAGCCCAAAGTGGGTTGCATTGAGGATCTGCGGGCTTACTGTATTGCTATCATACCGTAGGATAATTATGGCGTACAGTAGGGTATCTTGGACGTCGGATGTGTGGGTTTGGAGCCGTGAGACTGTGGATCGCTCGTGGGAAGTGTATGCTGCAGCATCGGCTGCATTCTTTCTTCCACAGGTTGTGTGGAGGCGAGCGAGCCGCCCTCGGACAGCGTGGATGTTGAAAGTTTAGCTGCTGCGACCTTTCATCATGCTAGTCCTAGTACTGGTAGATTTGCCCAACACCACCAACAACAGGAAAATCCTGAGCCAACGACAAAAACAAAAAACAACAGACAACAGCAACAACAAGGCGAAAGCCGAGCGAACCCAAACTGCGCAGACGCATCTCACGCCCAGTTCAACTTGCGCCAGTAGTCGGATCGCACAAGGTCGTCATCTCGAATCGATTTCATCCAATTATACCGCTTCAATTTGATATTCAGCCAATCATAATGTACACGGGAAGACGAGCCGCCATGTGGATGGGAGCCACACTATGCATAAAAACGCCAGCCACCGCGCAGTCGTGAGTGGACTCGAGGTGGTCAGCAGGCCCGTCTGCCCGTTTCCAGCTGCAGAACTGGCTGGGCGGCGGCACTGCAACAGAAAACAACAGGCCGAGCGTTCATCTCGTCCACAATCACACAGAATCAACACTACCCGTCATCACCCATTTACACCAGCGACAGTCTCGAAGAACTTCGCTTCCATCAATCACTCAGCACTATTGATTTCTTTCCCCAGGAGAAGGAAGGACACGCGCTACATCATTCACAGCATCCGCCCATCGATCAATCCGCCCACCCTTTCCATCAATGTCTGCCCACGTGAGCGTCTCCACCGCCGGCATCCGCCGCCGCCGCGAGGTCTCCATTAAGCGCGAGGCGCTGCTCCACTCGAACGCGCAGACCCCACGGCTGTCGTCGCTCATCGTCAAAGCCAGCAGTGTGTACGGCAGCTCGGACAAGCGGCCTCTGATCATGGGCGGCACGGCCATCGAGCGGTCCATGATGTCCATGGGCTCCATCGCCGTGTACAACGTCAAGCCCGTGGTCGCCAAGAGCGTGCTGGACAAGAAGAACTACACGCTGTACGCTGTGCACGTGCAGAACGCCATCACGGGCCGCAGCTGGGTCGTGCACCGCCGCTACTCGGACTTCTTGCTACTGCGCGAGATGACCGTCGAGCACTTTGAGCAGTTCCAGGCCGTGTTCCCCAAGCTCGAGGAGATGGTCAAGGAGCTGTACTTCCCGCGCAAGCACAAGCTCCGCTCCAACATGGGCCACGTCGTGGAGCACCGCTGCACGGCGTTCCTCGAGTACCTCGTTGTGCTCCACCGCCTGCTCATCAGCCAGTCGTACCTCGAGCAGAAGCACATCAGCGACGTCGGCGTGTCCATTCTGCGAGGCTTCCTGGGAAGCACGATCGTCAAGAACCCGATCCACCGCACGGCGTACGCCATGCCCAACCCCATCCCACAGTGCAAGCTCACGCCGAGCGACCGCGCGGTCGTGAACCAGTGCGGCACGCTCAAGACGGTGCTCGAGGACGACCTGGAGTACGAGGACTGTCCTGATGAGGACGACGAGAATGAGACCCGGGAGTGCGAGGAGCCTGTGCTGGACTCGGCCGAAGAGGCCTCGATGATCAGCGACACGGACAGCCACTCGACGCTGTCGGACTTTGATGAACTGGACGAGAGCCGCCCGACGGCGAGCAAGGTCTCGAGCCGCAAGATGAAGTTCCTGAGCTCGCTCTCAAAGGCCACCGAGAAGGCGTAGAGCCGGCATTTGGAACCGACCTACTGCCCGCCCCCAATGGACCATGTGACCACCACTGTCTCTGACGTGGCCTGAAGTGAAGATGAAGTCAAAGTGAGATTGTAAAGCCAAGAAGCTCTGTACACTAGTATGAATCACATCCAATTAGAGAATGCATCGCCAGTATTTACTCATTCAGTCTATTACGAGTCTCTAGAAGTCGGTCACGTCGTGCATTTGCCTTTGGCGGAAGAATTCCGAGCGTTGTGCGGTCGGTGCTGCCTTCAAAGCGCCCTGGGCGGACGCCGAGAAGAACGACGTGATGTTCTGCGTGCCCGCTGGGGCTCCAGCCTATTAAACAGATCAAAACCAACGTAACGACGTTAGCCATTCTAGCTCAAGCTCGCAGTGGTCACTGCAAGCGTGGTCATACCTTTTCGAGTTCACGTTCGTAGGGCCAGTCGACTGGAACTGCCTTGGCCAGGAACGGCTCGATGGTACCCCAACTGAAGCGGACGATGTTGGGGAACGCGAAGACGGGCTCTACGTTCTCCGTGAGCCATGTCTTGGTTCTACAATGGCATACACAGAGAGACAGAGAAGATTATGGATGAGCTACAAGCATGAGAACCTCCCACGACTCTAGAATCCGCGACAAACCTGGGGTCGCTCGGATAGCCTGATCCGAACTCGCGCGACAAGCTGAGCGAGGGTGCCTCCCATTCCCAGTCGCTGATGACGCGGTCGCGCGTGACCTTGGCCGCGATACTGGCAGCACTGACAACCTTGAACAGACTGTCGGCCTTCTTCTCGACGCGGAACTGGATCGTGCCGTGGAAGTACTTGGTAAGGTACGACTCGTACCACTTGGGGTCGCCCACCGTGTCCACAAAGACCTGCTTGACGTTGACGCCCTTCGCCTGGATCTCCTTGATCAGCTGCACTGCCGCGCTTCGAGAGATCTCGTTCAGGTTGCTCGTCTGGCGCTGCATGTGGTCCGAGATCTCCGCCGCCGAGATCATGCGCACGATCCACCTACTCAGCAGTCCGTCCACCTCTCAGTCTTCCAGTCACCACACATCCAGCTTAGCTACACGCACCCGAGTCGCTCCTCGTTGGCCTTCATCTTCTCGAAGAGCCCTTCTCGGCTCTCGGCACTCAGTGCCTTGGAGTCGTCGAAGCCCAGCGCACTCATGGCGCCGTTCTCCGCCACTGCCCAATAGGCCGCGCCGTACACCATCGGGCCCATAACGGGACCACGACCAGCCTCATCAATGCCGATCATAACAGGCACGCCGTTCAGGCAGTTCTCCGGCGCGTAACTTCCCAGCAGCTGCAGGCGCTGTAGGTTCTGCGGCGTCTCGTCCGTCGCCATGGTGCTGTTTGATTGATTGATGTTGCTGGTGGTGTCCGCGAATGGTGAGCTTTTGGCGGGAAGCCCACCATAATCCCAATACACGGTGGTATAATCTGTTAGTTCCAGAACAAGGTGGTAATGTGTCGGTTACTCAGTATAGTATAGTAGTATCAGATACCTGAGTTTACCCATTTGGAAAACCTGAGTCAGCGAACGCTGAAGCGCGAGAGACCGTGGCGGAGCTGCTGTCATTAGCGGTGACTTGCACGGCGAACAGTGCGCGAAACAGCCCTGTGCGTGTGATTGATTGAGCGAAGAGATCCAAGTCTGCGTGTAGCCATGTCCAAGTCGGTGTCGTTGGCCAATTGTCTGCACCGTGGAGAGCTACGAGTGCAGACGCTGTCTGCCGCCTGGCACAGCGTCGAGGTCGTGCTCTTTAGCCACGGACTGGGCACAGTCCAGGCTTCTGAGAGAGCCGATACAGCTAGAGATGGAGACACAGGCAAGGCCGAGTGGCTGGAGCTGTTCCGTGTGCATGAGATCGAGTCGATCCGACCGCTGGCAGCGGATGGCCACGAGTTCCATCTCGGCTGGCGGTTCGCCGTGGCTGTGCGTCCTCGCGGACGAGGGCGACGACGACGGAGCAGAAGCCGAAGCGGAGGCAGTGATGGAGACGACGGTCAAGCGGAGTTCCATTTCGAAGCGGCGGTGGAGAGCGAGCGCATGGAGTGGATCCGCGCGCTGAAGCTGGCCAAGCAGTTACGGAATCCGACACCTGGCCTGCGAGATAGCGGCAGCTCGGATGGTGAGTCTGATGCGTAGTGTTGGTTGTGAAGGATTCCCGCTGACTCTCGTGCTGTGCTTCAGCTTTCCTGCGGTTCGCATCGAGTGACTCGGAGGACAATGATTCTGATAGTGACAGCGACTTGGAGTCGCTCGATGATCTGTTCACGCGACTCAACCACGGATCCACGAGCCGGGTAAGCCTCTGATGCCTCTGCTGCAAGCATACGCTGACTGACGCGTGTCTTCTGGGTGTCTAGTCGCCGAGGGCGCAGGCAGAGACCGTTGCGGTGATGACAGTGACGGTCATTGATCCCAAGCAGAACAGGTAGACACGCGAAAAGTCCGTGGGTCTCGACATTGGCACTCACAGCAGATGCGATAATGGACTGTAGAATCTCGGTCAAGATCTCATTAACCGACGCTCAGTGTCAGGACGCTCCGTTACATCAGATCAAGTTACTTGCATTGGACGAAATGCGCAAGAACGTGCTCGAATCGGTGAGTGTCTCTGCTCTCTGACGTGACACTGTTTGAACTTATCTCATCCGCTCTGCTAACTTCCAGGTTACCAACAACACCAACACGTCCTACGATTTCTCGTGGCTTCAAGAGTTCTTGCGCCACGAAGCCGACTTCTTCGTGCTCTTCTTTGACGGTCATGGAAGTAGTGGTCAATGGCTCAAAGAGGAGCACCACCCTCTCGCTCGGTTCGTGTCGATTGATGGACCACCTCCGCAGATGATCGCCATGCGTCTTGAACCGGTCAGTGCGATGCCCTTTCCCAAGATCCAGCTCTCCATATCCACGACCAAGAACCGGATCAGCGACCTGTCCCAACGCACCTACACAGCCTACCTCCTCGATGTTGCGTTCAACGATATGAAGTGGCAAGTGCAACGCCGCTTCAAAGAGTTTCACGCTCTGAACCAAGAGCTCAAGCAGAAATATCCGACTGCATCGCTGCCCAAGCTGCCTTCAAAGCACGTTTTCACGCCGCTCGAGGGCCAATTCATTGCGAAACGACGGTCACAGCTTGAAAAATACGTGTTGCAGCTGCTGGACCATCCACAGATCAGTCTCGATGTGCTGCTTCTGTCGTTTCTCGGTGTGGTTTCGACTTCTCGCGATCGTGACTTGAGCAAGAACGAAAAGAGCGTGATCCACGTCACTGCTCTGCACGTTGGCCTTGATTTCGGCGACATCATCCTGTTCTCGTGCCGCTTTGGAGCCAGTGTCATCCAACGCAAGGTCACGGGATCCAAGTACGACCATATTGGCATCGTCGTGCCTGGTGCATCACGGAATCTCCTGCGCATTCTAGAAGCCACGGGTGAAGGCATTCAAGTGTACTCGTTGAAAGCACGGCTCATGGCGTACTCCCGAGAGGTCTCCAACTCGATTGTCGTGCGCCGAATCACGGTGAAACGCACCACAGAAGCCATGAAGAAGATGATCGAATTCGTGGCTCGCGTGGAAGGAAACCCGTACAGCATCCTGGGTATTCTTCAGACACGAGGAGAGTCGGAGCGACTCGATCTGACGCCTGCGAGTTCGCCAGTTGAAGCCACAAAGAGGCAGCAAGCAGGCACGCCAGTCTCAAATACACGGCGGAGTTCGCAAACGGCCTCGACCACGTCTTCTGATGGGAGAAGACCGTCCACCCCTACACGGCGCCGGTCCACGGGCGCGTTGGTCAGCTCCCCTACAAAGTCTGCGGAGGAAGCACCACTGGATTCTCCGAAGCGCAAGTACTTTTGCTCGAGCCTCGCAGCCGCGGCACTGAAAAACTTGGGCTGGCTCGAGACCACTCACAAGTCGAGCTACTTTTGGCCTGGAAGCTTTGAAGAAGGCGGAGAGATCGAAAAGTATTTAGCGCCGGGCGTCTCCATTAGCAAAGAGACGGTCGTGGACTGCCGCATCATCGAAGTGGGTCTCGCCACCAATACCGGGTCGTAGCTCCAGTACAGTAGCCACTAGTATCATAGCGTTCCGCGCCTCTAAAAGTTTTCTTCAATGAAAGTCTCGAGCTTCTTGGACAGTGGTAGATACGGATTTGCGTTTCGGAACACGGCAATCGCAGTCAAGGCTTCGACGAATTCAGCGAAGACAAACTCCGTGTCCGAGTCGATCCCAGTGCCTCCACCCATAGAAGAGAGGTCTCCATCTTGCTGAACGAATGCCACGAGTTGTTTGATCTTGCCGTGTGGGAACAGTGCATCCACCAGTCGTTTGTCCTTGAGCAGCGCTTCAAAGTCGGATAGATCCATGAGTTTGCCTCGCGACCCAGGGTTTTTGTTTTTCTGGGAATACGTCAGAAACACGCGCTTGAGTCGGCGCTCCTGGGCCTTGCAAACGTATTGCACGTCTGGATGCACCATTTGTTTCTTGAACATGAGCCCTTGTTCCTGAAACTTCTTAGTCAGAGGTACGATCTTGTCGACGACGAGCTCTGCCACTTGAGCCAGAAGCGACGACGGATTCGAGAAGCCCACACCAGGACTGCCAGGACCAAACGCGCTGGTGGGGTTCGCATTTGAAAGGCTTGTGTCGCCCGTTGTGCCTACTGGGAGGCGCCGCTTTTGGTAATTGTGATGCGCGACCCGCACGAGCGCCTCAAAGAATTCGTTCGGTGTAGCTCCTCTGTCTTCACCGCCGATGTCTCCATCATCGTCATCGTTTTCCAGTACTGCAGGCGAACTAGCAGGACTGTTCCCGTAGGCTTGGCTTGCTGAACCGCTCGCACTACTGGAGGTTTGTCCGAGCGTACCTTGCTGTCGCGCTTGCTGGTAAATAAGTTGTAGATGGGATCGTAGGATGTTTTTCTTGTCGGTCACGCCGGCTTTGGTCATGACCTTCAAGAACTCTTGCTCGAGGATCCCCTTGCCACCAGAACCGCTTCCGTAGATACGGAAGATCTTGATCAAGTCGAGCACATTATCCTTAAACACGTTTTCGATCCGCTGGAGCTCGTCTTCGCCCTCACACATACTCAGCAGCTTGGATGCAGGCAGTGACACCCACTGTGCTAGCGTCTCTTTCTCAAGAGCAATGGAGATATTCGAGTCCTTGCCCAGCGCACGTCTCGTGAAGTCGTTGAATGTGTTTCGCAGCGTCGAGAGCTGGTGCCACTGCGCGATCTGGTCCACGTCGCGACAAATGGACTCGAACCGTACAAACTGCTTGTACACTTTCTTGATCTTGGCCAAGAAGATGTAGAATTGCTGCTGTGCGAACGGATCAAACGCGTCTTCGGTCAGCTTTTTCTGGATCTTTTCCCACTGTGGTGTGAAGAACTGGAAGTTGAGATGATACCGTGGCGATAAAACGAGACCGGGCGCGACGTAGTTTGGATGGAACGTGAACAGGTACACGGCGTACGCATAGAGCGAGTCGAAGTCGTTGAGCACAAACGCGTCCTTGTTGATGACGTCGGACGGAAGCTTGAGTAGTCGGCCCACCATCTTAAAGTACGCTTTTAGCTGGACTTGCGCTGCCGGCGTAAGTGTTGTTGATGTCGTGGAGTTCTCCGCAGCGATGGCCGCTACTAAACTGGACGACTCTGTGGCACGGAATCTATGGTATTCGGCTCGAGCTTCAGGAGAAGTGTGGCACAGCAGCTTAAGCATCGTTGCCGGGCTAGAGATGTTCGTTCGTAGGTCCTGCAAGCCCTTGATTTCCTTGGTATCCTTGGATTTGTCTTTCACCTTCATCTTGACACTAGATCGACTTCCAGGAGACGGAGAGCTTGGCGCGGGCGGCGCTGCCGTTATGGCAACACGCGACATCGTATTCGCACGCTGGCGCTGGAAATTGATCCACTGGATCAGACTATCGGACGACGGCATCTTCTCAATCGTAGCTCGTGTGTCTTCCAAGCTCTTGGCCATGAGCTCGTCCATGGAAGCATCGTCGGTGCTAAACTCCTCGCCCGTCGCGATGTGGCCGTTGCTCAAGCTTTCCAAGATCTTGTCGCCATATACCGAGTCGAAGAACGCCCCTGCTGTAGTCGGATACATGCGCTTGACCTCGAGAACCTCTGCAGTCATTATTTACTAGTCAGTCGCTCGTCCTTCCACGATGAACACTGGGATACTCACTCTGCACGTCCGCGTCCGCGAAGTGGATCGACTGATGAAGCAGGTCCAGCATGGCGTTGGTTGTCGCGAAGACGAGCCGTCGAGACTCTGTCACTGCCTCTTTCAGTCGTTCAATCTCCTATAACGAGAAGGACAGGCCACCGTCAGTCAGTCAGATCGTCTGTGCGCTTGGCCGTTCCTTGGTAATTATTCCATGCACCTTCAGGAATTCGTTCGGGGTCTCTCTCCTACGATCGTCAAGTCCACAGTCCAGTGAGCCACACTTCCAATCACCACGACCACTTCATCTCCTCGTCCCACGTACCGTTCGGCGTCATGCTGCGCCTTGAGCTGCTGCAGCTTCTCCTTCGACCGCACGCGCATGAACGTCTGCCAGAACATCCACGTTCGTCTCAGCTTGGTCAGGTCGTTGCGCTTGGATGCAATCGCCAGTCGCTGAGAGCGCTCTTCCGCGACACGGTCCACGTATCCTCTCCACATCGCGAAGACTCGCTCTCTGCTCTGCGCCTTGACCTGGATGTCCTTGATCTTGATGAGCCGATGCATGATCACCTCGTGGCTCGCCTGGATGGCGTTGTTACCACGCCACGCGTTGAAGATCATGCGCATGGTCTGCGTCCGCAGCATAGCGATCGTGCGACTCATCATCATGATCGCGGCCTTGGCTCGCACGAGACTCGCCTGCTTGAACTTCTCCTCCACTTTCATGGCCACGTGGTCGAACTTGGCGTAGTCCAGCACGCGCTTGGCCAAGTCGGCGGCCGGGATCGTCGGGTTCACACTCAGCACCATGTCAATGAGGTACTTGAGTCGCGGCGCGTCGCCCATGCGTGCACAGCCACAGAATGAGCAGCATAGCACCCACACGAGATTGTTCGAGCTGCAGAACCCACACGACGGCTTGTGCTTGGCGTCCTGGAGTAGGCGGTGCTGCACTTGGCTGGGCGGCGTCTCCGTCGTCGTGAACGTCACAAACGGCGTGATGCCTCGACGGTCAATGAACCCGACGTACTTCTTGCCGTGGTCGTCGTACACAGCAGCCTCCTGGCTCTCCTTGTACAGCTTATCGGCCAAACGCGTGTCGAACAGGTTCAGATTCTCATGGTCGTTGCGGCCGGCGTCCTCGTCGTCGTCGGATTCCGAGTCCTCTTCGGACCGGCCGTCCCCATCTTCTTGGTTCCTATCGCCACCGAGGAGCTGGCTTCCTCCTCTGCTGCTTGAACGGCGTTGCGGGCTTGTGCGTCCGGCTCGAGTCCCAAGTCCGTGCTTGGTCGACGCGCGCCGCACGTTCGAGCGCTTGCGCTGGGCGATCGACTGGCGCTTGGCTGGCGAGACTAGGCTATCTGGGACCGCACTGACGCTGCCAAAGACGCTGCCGCGTTGCGAGGCGTTGCGGGCGCCGGTTTGGAGAGAAGGCGTGCTCAGTGGGCGCGGGGGTCCGCTGTGGATGGGCGAGAACGGCAGGTTAGCGCCGCCGGTGGACGGCCTGTGGCGACCCAGAGGCTCCAACTGGCGCGGTGCGATCGCCAGGGACACCGGCGCTTCCTTTGGTGTCTTTGGAATAGTCGTAGACACTCGATTGTCGCTCATATTCACGTGAGAAGACCGACTACCCCTAGTGCTCCATTTACGATCTCCCTTCTGACGACGCTTCACGCGATAACTTCAATGCGGCTCCCTCGCTCGAGTGCCATCGACTTCATTTGCAGTTGCCAAATTGAGTCCATTCACAAGAACACAAAGGGATGGTTGCTACTTGAGGGATGCCCTATTCAGCCAATCAGATCTCTCCGATCCGTTCTTATGAGCAGCTTCGACGAAAACCAAGAAAGTCCGACCCGCTAAGGACCGACGCGAGGCCACGAGCTCCTTCACATTCTCCAGCGCTGCAAGCTCCACGCGCTTCTACACAAAGCATCTCTTCATCCATCATCTGAGCAACATGGCTGCAGTAGATAGCGCGCTGTCGCCGACTCCGAGTGGTCTCCGCTCGAGCCAGGGGCCAGCGGTGACCGTGCCGCATCTGTCATTCGCGACGGATCTTCTGTTCAATCTCGATGAAGTGCGTGCGGGCTGCAGCAGAGGCCTCACGACGCAGAGCAACGTGGTGGCGCTGCTCAAGAACCGCATCGCGCTGGAGCGGCACTACGCGAACGAGCTCAGCCGCTTCACGCAGCAGTCGCATCTCGAAGAGCTCGAGCACGGAACGATGCAGGAGGCACTGGGCAAGCTCAAGGCTCAGTACCTGAACACGAGTGTGCAGCACCGCATCTTGGCGAATAACCTGGAGGAGGACGTACTGCGGCCCATTGAGGCGTTGTACACATACAACAATGACAAGGCCCAGAATCTGGCCAAGCTGGTCAACAACATCAAGAAGCAGGCCAAAGTCCACGAAGACGAGTACAAGCGAGACTGCCAAGCGTTTGACAAGGGTTTCCGTGAGGCGACGACGCAGTTTGCAGCTGCGATGGACGCTGGATTCTCGAGTACGATGATTGAGCACCAGTACCACATCCAGCTAGCGGAGATCGAGATGGGAATGGACGACGCCGACCGCATGCAGTCCATGATGGCCTTCAGTGGCATGGGGTCCCCTCCTGGTGGACGCCCACGTCAGAAGAGTGCTGCGGCGATCCAGACGATCAACAACAACAGCCAGAAGCTTGTAAACTGGCTCCTGGCGTCTGACCAACAGCGCAAGGAGAACGTGTACGTCAAGGCCGTCCAAGTTCTTGAGGTGAGACGAGTTTGTATCCATATCATGGAACTTGGTATTGAATCTAATCGGTACTCTGACAGGCTGCTGAAGTATCACGTCGCAAGTGCCTTCACTCTTGGGAGAACGTTGAGCAGAGTCGGCTCGACATGTACCGGACGCTCCAGTCGGTGCTCACAGAGTACCAGGTGCGTCTACCATATCTATATTACTGCCAACGGCTTGGACTGACAGTGCGCTATCTCATCCCAGCAAATAGCTGAGCACCGCATCTCGAATCTGGCAACCAACTTGCGAAAGCACGTCGTGTTTGAGTCGTCGACACTCGCCAATGAGCAGTACGACTGGCAGATGATCGCGAGCAAGATCGAAAACGTGGACTTTGAAGGCGACATCCGCGAGTTCATCATGGAACATTTTTCCCACGACCTGGAGACGATGACAGTCAACGACTTGTGCCACGTCGCGGCTTCCAGCTCGCTGGTTTTCTCCCCGAATTCAACACCGTGTCGTCCGCTGAAGAAGGTGCCGCTCCAGATCTCGGACTTGGCGGTTCGTCGGATTCCTTACGACCATGAAGGTAACCAAGGGCCCCTTCGTCAAGTGCTCGTCACACGCAGCACTCCGGCAGCAAAGGCGAAAACGCCTTCGCCTTTAAAGGAGTCCAAGACTGCTGCAATGATCAGTCTGCTCTCCGAGTCGCCGCCATCCAGCCCACGGGGGCGTCTCACAATCCACATCCCGTCACCTAAGAAGCCCGATGTCCACGACATCAGCCACTACCGCGTGTGTCTCGCCCAGGACGTGGCTCGTGCAATCACGCGAGCGTACGAACTGCGGTCTGTCCAGAAGAACAGCCTACAGTCGCCGTTTTACGAGCCAGAAATGCAAAGTCTGGAACCGGAAAACAACACGACGGATCCGATGAGCCCTACGAGCGTCGACGAGGCTGAACCAAGTCCACCTACAGCCCCAATGGGTGTGGATAGTGATTCAGAGTTGCCTCTGATGAGGGCGGATGGTGATCCAAACCTACCTCAGACGAACGATTCCGATCAAGAGCACGATGCTATCATCGATCAGTCACCCGTGAAGCTGCCACAAGACGCGTCGCCTGACGAGACCGAAGACCAGACCCTGGAATCCACGATTGAAGTTTGATCGGCAGCTTCCACAGGCGTTGTTTTGATTCGCTAATGCACTCGGATTTTGTGAGAGGCAGCTTATAATAACCTCATCCATTCTTATGCACTCAGTCTTCCGTGCAGCTTCAGCGTCATCGCTCGCATTGGCCGCTTCCAGACACACCACGCTTGACTGGAAAAGAGGAAACCTATCATGGAAGATTACATCCAGGGTGTGCTGTGCGGCTATCTGATCGTGCAGAGTGGCACGCGTGATGACGCCAAGCGCAAGCGCATGTTCGTGGTGCTCTCAGACGCTCGCATGGACTACTACTTGACAGATCCACGGCCAGAATTCGAAGAAAACATCACCGAGAGCTACACGTTCAAGGCCGAGACCCAAGTCCATCACTACGTGGATATCAATCCGCACGCGCCAATGAACTCGCTGTGTCTCACGACCGACAAAAGGTCTGATGTTTACATCGCCGACAGCGCGAAAGAGGCCGAGGTGTGGTTCTCACACCTCGCGGAGCGACTGGAGGCGCTCCACCAAATGGTTGTCGGCACGCTTGTCGCGCGCAAAGAGCTAGCCGTGAGCCAACAAGTTCAGCGTACGCTGCTGCAGACCAAGTACCAGTGGCGACTCAAGCATGTGGAGCTGGGTCGCTCGACGGTTCGCTACTGCAGCACGCAATCCGGCCGCAAGCAAAAGCGAGCGATGAACCAATTCAACCTGACAGCAGAGACCTACGTGAGCGAGGAGCCCGTGGAGGTGCTCAAGAGTGTGTTTCTCACTGGCTTTGCGGTGTCGTCGGGGGAGCTGAGCATGACAGAGCTGAAGAAGATCCAGAAAGATGTCAAGCTCCAGCAGGATCTTCGCCACAGCAGCAGCAGTGGAGGAGGTCTCGTGTATCCGTTCGTCGTGTGCACGGGGCCAGCTCACTTGCATCTCGCAGCATCCACGGAACAGGAGCGGGAGCAGTGGATCTTGGCCATGAAAATGCGGATTATCGCCTTGAAATACCGCCACAATGGACGCCAGTCGATCTCCAGCGTTCGCATGCACGACTTCATGGAGGTCCAGCTTGTTGCCGACGGTCCGTGGAAGCGTCGTTACGTGGAGCTGGAGAACGAGATGCTCAAGGTCAAGCGGAACGACCGAACGCTTGGCAGCAAGTTTGAGACGCGACTGCTGCCGTCGTGTGTGCTCACGCCCAGTTCACTCCAGGCGAATGTGTTTGCCGTCCAGAATCTAGGCCAGGAGATCTCGCTCGCACCTGGCACACTGCAAGACTCGCAAAAATGGATGAAGACCATCAAGAACGTGGCCTACAACGTCAGTCTGGACCGATGCCACAAGGTTTTTAATGAGGACATCACGGATCTGCTAGCTCATAGCGTCGTGTACAACGTCGAAGTGGCGGCGGACACGACTACAAACGCCGGGTTCGTGGTTGAAAAGCACAAGAAGCGGATCACTGTGCTGAGCCACCAGCCCCCTGCAGCTTCCGTAGCAGGTCGAAACAAGGCCCCTGCCGTACTCGAGATTCCACAGGGTAGTGTCTTGCTGGGGATCTCGCAAGTGGGTATGGTGTACGACTCGTTCGAGACAATCTGGCACAAGCTTCGACAGAAGAAGATCTTCAACGGCAGCGCCATGCGGCTCACGTTCCGCGCACCGATGCACAAGGAGGGTCTCGTGGACGCCAAATGGAAACTGCAAGAGCGATGGACGCTGCGTCATTGTGTGATGGAGAACGGCAAGCTGCGTTTGGAGCCTGGCTTACCACCACTAACCAAGCCCACAGGCAAAGAGGCCGTAGCTCCACCACCCAGCAAGTCCACAGACAAAGAGTCGGCAACTCCACCACCAAGTAAACCTACAGACAAAGAGGCCGTAGCTCCGCAGCTTCCAATGGAAACCATCGAAGTCGCTTTTCGCGACTGCACTGTGGAGCTCATGAACGTCGATGAAGCCGGCATTCGCAACGTGATCCGGATCACTGTGGACGGCGCGTCTGCGTCGGCATCAGCCAATAGAACGATCTACCTGCGAGTGCACCACGACACGGAAGTGTTCGCATGGTTTGCATTGTTGCTGCTTGAGTGTGGCGTCGCCCAGGACGACCCACGGTATCCGCTTACCCTCAAGACACTCAAGAAGCTCAAGCAAGGGACCCCTCTAGGCTTGGTTGAAGACCAAAAGCGACAAGTAACCAAGTGCAAGGTCGTGGGTAGCTTGCTGAGTGAGATCGAACAGGACGCCAAGGCTCAAGAGCCCAAGGTGCTGCTGCGTGCGCGTGCTGATCAGCAGCAGCAGCTTCGTAAAGACCAATCGTCAGTGGCTCTTCAGACAGAGCAATCGACACCGTTGGGTTCCTCGTCTTCACTGACGGACCACGACGCACAGGCGCTGTTCCAGCATCTCGATGCGATCGGCTGTGGCAAGATCTCGTCGTCGTCGCTGAGTGGAACGATTGATGTGCTCACTCGCCAGCTCAAACAGAGTGAGCGAGAGCAGCTCCTGGAGCCGGCGAACTCCGCCCTGCGCAAGCTCATTCCGCCGCCTCGTCCGTTTGTGAACATCACCGCAGAGCAAGCAATCGGTGTGCTCAAGAACATCAAAGACCCGAGAATCATCGAGTTGGTGCGCAAGTTCTCGCGCCACGAAGTCCAGTGCATGTAGAAGAGACCATGAGGTCCACGTAGGAGAGACCATGAAGTCCATATTGACCTACCCATTTTCCCCAAGAATAGAGCTTGGAAAGCTTTGGTAACCTTGGAGAGCCATGCATTGTGTTTGCCATTTGACCAGACACTCAGCATGTCCAAGCGGCGTATCAGCAACGCCGGCGCGAGCGACAACCAGGCAGCGGTGAATACGAATGCCTCGTCGAGCGGAGCCGTTCAGGCGACGCCCAAGATGCCAACGGTGCTGCGTATCAAGATCATCTCGATGGGTGAGAGTGGCGTTGGCAAGAGCTGCGTGATCAAGCGCTTTTGTGAAGAGAAGTTTGTCAGCAAGTACATCTCCACCATTGGCATCGACTACGGCGTCAAGCCCGTGAATGTGCTGGGCCACGAGGTGCGCGTCAACTTCTGGGATCTCTCCGGTCTTCCCGAGTTTCTCGAAGTCCGCAACGAGTTCTACAAGGACACACAGGGCGGCATCCTGATGTTTGACGTCTCGTCTCGTAAAAGCTTTGAGGCGTTGGATGCGTGGCTGCGGGAGGCTGCCAAGTTTGGCGCCGGCAAGTTTCCATGTATCCTGTGTGGCAACAAAGTCGACCGACACCGCGCTGTCTCGGAGGATGAAGCACGGGCGTACGCGAGGGCTAAGGGCTTTGAGTACTATGAAACCTCCGCGTGTACGGGGGTTAACATCAGTGACGCCTTCCAGTCTCTGTTCACTCAAGTTGTCCGCCAAGCAGCGTGAGGCGGAGAAGAGCACGACATTTTTCTTAATACAAGTACAGTGCGTAGGCCGTTGCGACGCAGAACAAGCTATCCTGAAGAATGGCAACACAGAGAATACGTCAATATACGCTGCATCAGATGATAGTTGCTGAACAGACATTAAAGCACGACGTACGTTGGAGTAGGTCTCCGATGCATAGCAATCCGTCTCTGGGTCCCAGAAGCACCGGCAACCCATGCTAAAGGCCCACAGTGTGAGCAGACCACCACTGGTTAGGATATCTGTCGACGATAGTGCACTGACCGTACGCCTTCGCCGCGCTGTTCGCCGATCACAACTTGCACGACGTACTTGAACCGCATGTGGTTGACCTCTGGGCAGCAGGCGTTCCATCAGCCAAGGTCCCTTCCAAACACTATCACTCGGAAATTTACCGCGAAGCTTGGCCTTGATCGTATCAGCAAGCTCCTTGCTCATCGCCGATGCGCGGTCCGACTGGTAAGCGGCACCGTCCAGCTTTTCCTTGAGCACTTCCCCAATCGCCTTGGTCATCTCCGTCGTCGTCGGCCTGTCGCGAAGAAAATGATCAGAAAACAGCGTCCGATTTAATCAGCGATTGGATCCTGGGTCATGGATACACACTTGCTATCTGGCTTGAGCCGCAGCGACGACGAGCTCTCTCCCTTTGCAGGCGGCGGTGGCATTGTTCCAACACTCCTGTGGATCTCTTCCTCGTAAATGAGTCCGTGAGGTCATGTCCGCGTCTCTTCAGGATCGCGAGTGTCACTCGATCGAGGTTTGACTATCATTAGTGACACGGGTAGCTCTCCATTTTCCCTCGTCCCTGGTGATACGCTAGTGGCCGAGACACCTTCACCATGCTCTGCGTGCTGTGTGACAAGCCGCTAGCCACGACTGCCGAGCATGGGCTCACAGACTGCGCGCACGAGTTCTGTCTACAGTGCATCTGTCGCCAGCTCACGGATTTCCGCAACCTCTGTCCGATCTGCGGCTCCAAAGTCAAGACCGTCCACCAGCTCCACGCCAACGACGGCGGCGATGCGGCCGAGCGAGCGGCCATGGAGGCGCCTGCGCCGGCGTCCATCCGCTTCAACAACGCTGTCTACATTCTCAATGTCTCCATCTGGGCGGTCGATGATCCGGCGCGTGTGCTCGCTGGGCTCTTCAATCTGTGAGAGAGCTCTTCTTGTCGGGAGGTCATCGCGATGAAAACCTCAGGTCTGATGACGGAAATGATTGATCATGGTGTGTAGGGAGCAAGCGCGTTTGATCCACAAGGGCAAGCTGCTCAAGAAGGGCGACGTCTGGCCGGGTACCGTCGTACAGCTCTTTGGTACGCGCAAGGGCTCACAGCACGCAGGTGAACAAGGTCTCGCGACGTGGAAGGCGTACGCGCCGTGGAATCTCGTCAATGCGGCGATGTTGAAAAAGGCCCAGGCGATCGTGTGTTGCCCATTCACGGTCCTCTACGAGTTCTTCCGATCCATGTTTGTCAGTGGTGACCACGAGCGACGCGGATACCGAAGGATTGATCAGAGCGAAGGTGGGAATGGGCCTGCGGCTACTCGTCCGCCTGCTTCCTTCCACGCTCCAGGAGAAGTAGCGAGGCCGAGTCTCATCGACTCGGAATGAACGCAACCAGCTTACTCGTAACGACGGATCTGTATTCTCTTGCCTTCGCGTTTCTGTTGTCTCGCTCGTGTCGACTCAGTCGACGCGAGTTACATGCGATCGTAGCCGACAGCACCGTGCTCCAGTGCTACCAGCAGCTTCTCGCGGAGCTTCTCCTTCGTTGGGTACTGCGGAAGCATCAGACGGCGGTCACTGGAGAAAAGGCACCAACGGTTAGAGCACTACTTGCAGCAATCTTCAGCTCCAACCACGTACCAAGTGTTGGCTGTAGGGCACAACTCGCTCTTTGAGGCGGGCTCAAGGTCGAGATACCAATGAGCCGCATGCTGCGAGAAATGGATGTCAGTCATGTGGTGCAATGAGCAAGAGTATGCCACCACCTACCGAGTTCGTGCGGTTCGTCGCTTCAAAACCGAAAAGGGGAGGAAGAGCCGAGCCACTCCAGAACGTCAGCAGCTTTTCTCTCATAGGCTGGTCGAAGCTCTCGACGACCTCCCAGAAGTTGCGAATGGCTTCGACGGTCTCAGCTGCGCCACGTGAGTAGATCACGGATTTGCGGAGGTCCGTGAAATCGATGCGGCGATCGCCCCGGATGACACGTTGTAACTCGGTCGGCAAAAACAACTTGAGATCCACTTTGCGAATCGTGTCGCCGAGCCCGTCACGTATCTGTTTGTAGAACTCGAATTCGTTGCCGAAGAAGAACTGCTCCGCTCGCAACTCGACGTATCGAGCCTTATTCTTGTTGGTAACAGCATCGAACGCCGCGCCTCCAGGCAATTCAATCTCCATCGCGATAGTTGTCTCCTCTTTAGCGGCCTCGGCATCGTCGGTTGCGACGACGAGAACGTCTGCGGTGAACTCGAACTGCAACTCCATGGGCTCTGCGTCGAAATCATGGTCCAAAATGAACTGGAGGCTGCGCTTGAACACGTCATTTCCACCGCACCAGTCTTCCCACGTCACTTTTTCGGAAAGCATGAACTTCCAGAAGGCCACAGGGAAGTTCGCGTCGAGTGGCTGTTGGTCACGGAGGGCAAGTCCAAGAAGGCGACCGGCGCAAAGGTACAATTGCTTGAGTGCCTTCGTTTCTTCTCCATTCGCAAGCAGCTCCTTCCCAGAAAGGTGGAGGGTTTTTGACCGTTGTTTTTCCTCAATGAGAGTTTTCGACGCCCGAAGTCGGCGCGGAGTGATGCGAAGTGCATCATTGTTGTCCGCTGCGTGCTCGAACAATGGGAAAAATCGGAGGATATCTGCAATCGCCTTCGGTGCGGTTGATGGCTTGGACTTTCCAGATCTACTGCCACGGTGGGGGCTTTGCTCGCGGGCCAGTTGGAGCCATTGTGAACCGATCTCCGTGACATGGGAAGGTGGAGGCATGGTGGAAGTCCCGGACGGTCCAGCAAGAGGTTGTGTGTTGAAGAACGTGTGCTGGATGATCTGGAAAAACTCCCGAACGACACCAGCTCCCACGCCTGGTTCATCAATCAGTGAGACGTCAAGCTCGCCCTTCATGCGATTCGCGCTTGTGCTGAGGATTTGCTGCAAGATAAACTCGACGTAATTGGCTTCGGAGGTGCGACTGATGGTGATGTTCACGCTGGTACTCTGCTCTTCCGAGAGCACCTCGAGGTAGTCGACCTTGTGCTGCAGACGAACAAAATCGGCTTGGCGCGCAAACGCATACAAATCCAGACCGAGGATCTTCGCATCAGAGCGAAGGAGAATATCGAGCTTGTCCTTCATCGGGTACACCTTCTCGACTAGCGAGCTCGGGAGGGGGAATGACTCCGAGATGTTCTGGAGCAGTTGAACTTGCTTGGCAGTCTCGTATACCATGTGCTTTCTGGATGCTTCTTGTTTCGTGAATGTCTTCAACGTTTTGAAGAGCGACTGCACCGCGGAGTCTTCATTCTTTCTCAGAGCCTCTTCTGTGATCTCAAACACTTGGAGGCCATGCAGCACGAGCGAAAGTCGCTGCGGTGAACCAAAGGTCTCGTCGAGGTTCAGGAGAGCTGCAGTCAAGAGCGGCCAGAGTTGCTTGATTGGCGCCGTCAGTCGGGCAAACTTGGTCGCGACACTCTCCGCGGATGGTTCAAGCGCTCGACTGAACGGGATGAAGAGCTGGAAGAAGAGTTCCGTCAACGCGATGAAGAGATGGAATTCCAGCTCCTCATCGTAGCACTCATCCTCATCCATTTCAGTGCGGTCGAAGATCGAGAAGAGTATCTTGCACCCGGAGCGGTAAATAGTCTTCGTGATGCGCTCGAACAACTTGGCCGACTCAAACGTGGAGACTGAAAGTGCGGAATCTTTTACATCAGCAGCAGCGATGGGGGAATCACGTTCGAATAATCCGAGTGACTTCACGACAATCATTGTCCACACCTTGATGCGACGAGACAAGCTCTTGTGTTCGAGCAGCGTTTCAATGATCTTGACGATCGCAGATTCAGAAAGTCGAATAGCCGACTTGCTCGCATCTTCTTTGGAGGCGATGGGGAACGCTTCTTTCCACAGCTGCGCCATGTTCTTGTCGTGCTTGAGTGTGAGCCCGTGAAGACTCGCCACACAGTGCATCACACCGTCGACGTACACGTCTTTTTTGTCGTCGTTGGGAAGATCAGCGATCTGCCATGAAGTCCATGCATCATCCATAAGTCATCGAGAGCCCACTCATTATTGAAGAACTGCGTAGAACGAACCTTGTTGATGACTGGCACGATCCCCTCATGCGCAAGCACGAGACTTTTGATATGAATGGATCGAATACCGTCGTTACCCTTGCGTGAAAAGAGTGGTCCGAGGCCTAATGGAAAAAAATTGCGAGTTAGCATCACCACATTCTCCTCTCCCCCACACAATTCAACGTTGGCCCCGTACCAAACACGTCAACTAGCTGCAGCAGCGTCTTGAGCACGCACTCATTTTCCAGTGCCCGATCGAGGAGTCGCACGCTTCGGTTCACTTTGACCTCTTTTTCTGCAGCTGATTCCGGTTCGTCGTTCTTCGGGTCTTTCATCGCTACATCCTTCGCACTCGACTTGCGCTTCCGAGGCTGGTTCTTGTGTGCTTCAGTCGTCAGTCGCAGCGGAAGTCGCGAAATGGAAAAGGAGCGACGGTGGAAGGAGTTTCCCTCCATCAGCTGAAGTGACGACAATCCCGATCCGGCAACTGCGGTGAGATCAGCACCGTACTCCTTGAGCACACTGAACGCCTCATAGTTTGCGAGCGTGACAGCAATATGCACGAGTCGGTTGCCCTTCTCCGTCTCCCTCTCCAGTATCTCCTTGAGTTTGGCGTCTCCTTGACACTTGACGTGCTCTAGCAAGGTTTTCAGAATCGCGATTGCTCGGCGCTCCTGGTCTTGCGTGTAGCCGTTCGCCACGCAGTAGAAAACCGCGATCGTCGCTGGCATAGCCACGTCGTACACCGCCATCAAGTCCACCGATTGGCCAGGCGCCTGCAAGATCACGTCCACGGCCTTCTCGTCCAGCGCCATCACAGCCGCGTGGATCGCACGAAGGCCCTTGCGGCCAGCCTTCTCGTTACCAGAGTGCGCGTTCACATCCGCGCGCTTGTCCTCGACCAGCGTCTTGACCATATCCACACGAGCGTACCGAGTAGCTTCCACGAGCGCCATATCGCCCTGGCGCGTGCAGGCGTTGATGTTCAGCTCTGGATTGTCGGCCAACAAGGCGTCAAACTGTGCGCGGTCGTCGTGTCGGATCGCATCCACGAGCTTCTCCGTCGGCGACAGCTCCGGAACCACACGCGCCTTCTTCTCCTTGCGCTCGGCGTCTCCTTCCACCGTCTCGCTCTGTTTGTTTCCCTTGTTTTTCTTGTCTCGACCACGGTTTCCCGCCTTCTTCTTGGGTACAGGGGCATCCCCAAGCGCTGCCGCCGTCGCAGTACCAGACCCTGGCGAGTCATTGATAGTCACATCCACAGGAGCCCCCACAGCGCCAGCCGTAGCGTCGGAAATGGCTTGCGAGGCGTCCTCCGTTCCTGCCGCACGTCCTCCTCTTCTGTGCCCTCGTCCGCGGCCTCGAAACTGCGAGCCACGCCCACGACCGCGGCCACGGCCAGGAGCACGTCCTCTCCCGGCGTCTACTGCGCCTACCACCTGCACAGCGCCTCCTACCACGTGCGTCTCCGTCGTCGCAACCTCCATCTTCGCGGCCTCTTCTTCTTTCGTTCGCGTGTCGTCGTCTTCAACCACCGCCCCCCATAGGCATATCCTGATGCATTCTCACAGGGGAATTGAGATATCGGTTTATAAAGGTCATTTGAAAATGACGGGTGAGGTTTGTGAAAAATTTAGATTTCAGAAGCTTCTGAGGAATCGTGAAAAATACGGAATTGAGTTGAAGGTATTGATCGATGGGATGTTTTCGAGTGGGTTCGCAGGCCTGAGTTGGTTGCTGAATTGTTACCAGCGAAGAAGCACGCGATCCTCTGAGTTTGCCACAAATAGCCATGCCGGTCGTCCATGAGATGACAAGAAGGCATCCTGTTCCTCGATGGTTCCTTAAACGGACACGCTCAGCATCAATCCCACCGGGCCAGCATAAGACCGTTATCACGAAACTACCCGCATCCCAGTCGTCGATCGACATCGAGTCAGCATCTAGATGTCGGTGGAAGATAAACAACGCCGTCCATCAATGAAATTCCTCAAAGATAGCCTGTTTGGTGGTCTTGGCCGAACACAAATATATGCGCCTCTTCACTGAACGTTCACAGCGACAACCATGCGATCTTCCGGCTGGCGACTTCTGAGGTCGTTCTGGGGTTCTGTTGATCCACACGTCCCCACCAGCCAAGCCACCCCGCGGCCCAGCTCCCATCCCACCTGTCACAGCGGCAGTCGCAGTCAGTGACACAGAACGCCTGTCGCCGAAGCACAGTGACTTACTCACCGCCTTGTTCAACAACAAACAGCAAGAGAGACAGAACGCATCGACCATCACTCTGTCTGGAGCCACCATCGCCTCTGCATCTTGTGAAAGGAAAATCTGAGTTCGGTCAGGAAAACTTCTGAAGTAACGCACTGAAGTACCTCCAACCAAGTCAGTCGGTGAAAGCGAGAGCGAGGGTGCCTCGCCGAGGGAGCAGTCCCAACACCAAGCCGTCATTACCAACGTCCGATTGCCGACGCAAGGAAGATGCCGGCGACGGGTGACTCTGCCTCCATGCGCCGCACGAGCAGCGCGCCGTCCATCAACGCCGACACCCTGCGTGCCAGGAAGCAGCATAAGCTGCAGCTCGTGGACGGCTCGCGGTCCCCGCTGTCGCTCGCGCCGCCGTCGCTTTCCCGGTCCCCAGCGGTCTCCACTCGGTCGGCGCCCGGCTCCACGACGTCCGCCTCGGCGCGGAGGAAGACGGTGTCGAGCGTCGCGTTCTCCAAGCAGGCGTTTGCGGACATCCAGCTCACGCTCGACGACTTCGTCAAGGACTCGCATCTGCACTCGATCTTTCTCCAGTATCTGTCGTCGAATGACAAGAAGGGATTCGCACGGCTCCTCTTCCTGTGAGTACAGCAAAGCGGTTAATGTGGGATGGTCTCTATTGCGGGTATGGAATAGCTCATGTGATGGTGTTGTTGAATGCAGTGTGAGTGTGGAGGAGTTCAAGAAGCTACTGGGCGTGAACGACGGCGACGACCAAAGCGAGAACACACATCTGATGCCGAATGTACACGACTCACAGGACGATGAAGATAGTGCCGAGGAAAAGCTCCACTACCGGCGAATGTACGCAAGCAAGATCATCTCCAAGTTCATGAGCCAAGATTCCTTTCTCGACATCGCGTCTGAGAACCTGCAGATCCTGAACAAATCAGTGTGGAGCTTCGGCAGCTTCCTGCGGAATGACCTGATGATGTGCTCCGCGCTGTCATCCAAAGTCGACTTGTTCCTCGACGCAGAAGTCGCTGTGAAGAAGGCGCTGCATCCAAGCTTCGAGAACTTTCAGTTGACAAAGGAGTACCGGGAACTGCTCGCCAACGCTCGGATCAGCTACGCCCTCATCGCGGATGGACAGGGAAGTCCTGTGAGCGACACGATCACTTCGGGTGATGACAGCTCCGAGCTCGGTGATATTGGAGCACCGTCGCCTTCACGTGTCCAGAGTTACTTGACCCTGTCCAAGGTACTAGCGAACCGGCGGTTGTGCAGCGTCTTCTGGGTATTCCTGTTCAAAGAGCGAGCCCACCAACAACTGAGTCTGTGGATGGACATGCGGCATCAGTTGTCGCCTCTGTTGGAATCCTTCATCTCTGCCGCCAACGAAGAGCTCGCTGCGGAACGAACGGAGGAAGCCGACGATGAAGAAGAAGACGTCGGGGACAATGGCGAGCCTGTCTCACGTATACCAGGAGAACTCATCGAGCAGATCCTGATTGTGGGCACGAAGCTTTGCGACAAGTACCTCGCGGATGATGCCAGTTGTCCACTGAACTTCGTCTCCGAGCAAGACCAGGATCTTCTGCTTGACTTCGAGCGCCACGTGACGAACTGTATGGACACGGGCAGCTTCTCGGTCGCGGATGCTGAGGCAATGGTGCGGACTGTGCAGCGGATATCCAACGTGATCGAGTACAATCTCCAAGTGAATGACTTCGTGCGCTTCATGAGCAGTGACTCTTTCAAGTCCCTGATCGCTTCTTACCAGAGCCGTTTGCTGAGCCCTTCATCTGGTGAGTCACCTGAAGATGCCATCAGCCTCTCGACATCGTCGGACAGCATGACGACATTGCAAGAACTCTTCCACTGCATGAACGTCCCCTCCCACCAACCCCAGCGCATCCGAAGCAAGAAATTTAGCCTGAAGGAGCTCTTCCAGAACCAACTCCGAGGTGAATCGCAACGATCGTCGCTCATCAGTTCGGTATTGAACTTCCGACTAGATACGACAAACAAGGAGAAGCCAGAGGTGATCAAAGAGATTCTCCACACCCTTGCGAAGACAAGTGACATGCGGCACCACCACGCACTGCCCGACCACGTTGAGTCGTTCTTCTGTCCGTCGGGAGCACAGGTTATCCGAGCGAGAGAGCGACCGCAGCCGAAGCTGTTCCACATGACGATCGGCAATGCAGACAAGTCGTTCTATGGTGCTTGCCTCACGCGGTATGTTCCGCAAGATGACGAGTCACAGTTGGGTCCTCTCGAGCAAGTGCTGCGTGAGTCGGAGGGTTTGGAAGTATATATTCCGGTGGGCATCTGCATCGTCAGTCGGTATCCGATCCTCGACACGCTCAAGAAGCGACTTGAAGGTATCCATGTGGAGCTCCAGGACGATGAAGCCTACATGAACAGTTCCCAGTGGAAGCCTTCGGAGTCGCAGATGGAGGATCTCCTCTCCCCGTTCGACTTCTCCGTCGCAGTGAATGGCTCGTTCACGAACCTCAACGACTACGTGGACTTCTCTATGGAAGAGTTGTTCAACTGCCTGTCGATCGAGAACGTGGTTGCACTCGTGACCTGCATGACACTTGAGCGGCAGATTGTGCTTGTGAGCTCACGGTACTCGGTGCTCACGTGCGTTGGTGAGACCCTGAAGAGTCTGATCTCCCCGCTCGTGTGGAGTCACGTGTTTGCACCTATTCTGCCTCAGAGCATGCTAGAGTGCCTCCAGTGTCCGACGCCGTACCTGTTCGGTGTGCATTCGAGCTACCGAACGCAGCTATCCGAGATGCTCCAGCGAGAGGGAAGCTGCGAGAACATTGTGGTGGTCGACCTGGACGCCAACTCGTTGAGCTCCCACGTCCGACCACCGATGCCTCACCACTTGCGGTCTCCATTGGTCGGAAACCTCCAGCAACTACTCAAGCCGCGGGTGTACTTCAGCGACTTCGTGCCCATGTGTCTGCCCATGTCACCTCAATCCAGTCGGCGCTTCCCAGAGAGCCGTGTGCGGGAGTGCTTCCGCGGTGCGATCCACCAGCTCCTGCACCCATTCGACGAGTACCGCTTCGTGCTCTCGGACGACTTCGACTTCAGCGTGGTGTTCGACAAGCTGGCGTTCCTGCGACGTGTGCCGCTGGAAGATCTGCCCTTCTACCGCAGCTTCCTCGAGACTCAAGTGTTCTCCCAGCAGATTGCGTCTGTCGCATAAGCATGCACGCTCTTGGTGATGTGCGTGGGATATCGAAGGGCGGGTGGCGTGCGCGAGTGGCATGGGGTGTCATCGATACGTAGAAAGAAGGTTTCCGGGCGTCAGGCATGAGATGAAGAGCGAGATGCAGCAGGAGTGCATGAAAACTCATGTAGAAGCGAGCGAGGAAGCAGGGCGTGTGACGCATCAAGCGTTGCCGGCAAGTCAGTTCATCCCACGTAACTTAGCTTACGTCGTAAGCTCCGTCAGTCCATGTGGAAGACAGAACGGACACCCAAAGAGGAGATGGATATGTGGCGATGGCCTTGCTCACCATAGCCGGCGGCAGACAGAGCAGGAGGAGGAGGAACTGTACAGTATTTATGTGGCATTCTTTGCCTATGAACGAATGGACGAATGAACGAATGGAAACTGTCAGGATCGCCCTTGCATGATGGGGCATGTGTGCTGTGCTCGTGTTGGCGTGAAAAACGAATGCGGAGTTTCCATTGTGGACACACGCTTTTGTGGTTGTCACTCCAGTGCCACTGCATGGATCCTCTTCTGGACTGCTCCGCTGGCTCCAAGGGACAATTTGGGTGGACAACCGACTCATTTTCCGGACATCTTGGTGCTGGCGACTGAAACAATGTCGAAACTTCTGGCGTTCAGATCGCGCGGATCCACATTCGATTGACCGTCGCACGGAAAGTGGTCGGAGCGTGGTTTTGAGTTGGCGCAACCACGCTCCAAGTTGGAGCCCAACCACCAGCCAGGACTCTTTCCTGACGTCGGTCACCGACGGTCGGTGCCAGAGGTTTTCGAAAGGCGAACAGAAGCGCCAGCTCGGCGCGACGGTGGGAGGATCGCTTGCATGGATGGCCACGTGTCGGTTGGACTCCATTTTCGACGGCAGCTGAGTTGGCTGTCCCAAATTTCACTTCGTCTGTGATGGAAGAAGCGGAGGCGAGAATGCCGACTGTACAGTAGATTGAGACACCAATATTCGATATGTCTGGTTCGACGTTGAGGCATGGCGGTCATGAAGTCGTGGTGTCGCCCATACTGTACCGTATTCTCCAGAATGTACACTTGACCATCGGCATTTGGTCCCCCCTTTGCTGGAGGACTTCTTTGCATTTTGACTTGTGGGGCTTGTTCAACAAGTTGTTGCAGTCGGAAACTCTCGACACTCGCGTCTATCGTCCCACTCCGGCCGGATGGCGTCACTCCAACTTCCTTCCCTTCAACCACCAAATATTCTCATATCAAGGTACGTTGGAGTCCAAAATTTTGTTAGTAGGTATTAAGGAGATTGGTTTTTCATTCAAAATTACCTTGATTTGGTAGTTTAGGAGTGCAACTTCGAATCCCGTTGGCTCTTCTTCCATCCTTGGACAACAACGAAAACAACAGCTGAAATTCCATGACTTCCCCTAATCGTCCTGAGCATCTGCTTCAAAGCGACAAAACTGCGTCAGCCTCCCTTTCGGGGCACGCATGTGGAGAAAACGAACCCCCATTCCCTCGTGAAACCCAACTTTCGATTCTAAAAAATCGATTTTCTGGCGCACGCGACGTCCCAAAACCCCACCAACACGGCGGAGAACGGGCTAGGGGTACGCCAGAGACAACTCGCGAGCGAGGCCACCACCGCCGTTGCGCTTTCGCTCGGTGCCCAACTCTGGCGATCGAGTCGATCGACCGCCAAATCACGGGGGACGCGGTCGCGCGGACACATAGGCGTGGGCATCCTCGATCGCTGCACTCGCATCGACATTCTGCTGGGGCAATCGCAGTGCCCCTACCCGCCGTACGCCGCAGATACATCGGCAAAGAAAGAGAAATCCACGGAACATCGGTGATCCAGGTGCAGTTCATTCCATCCGCAATCACCATTTGCGTACCGTACGGACGATCCGCCTCCTGCGTCCACCGTCATGGCACGCAGTCGATCGGGACGCGGCAGTAAGCGACGCGCCGCGCCCACAACCATCCTCATCCAGACGCCGGCGGCCATGCAGCAGACCGAGGGCTTGCTGAGCGGGCTGCTGCCCCCGCTGCCGCGCACGTCGTCATCCTCCTCCAGTGCATCGGCGTCGGCCAAGTCGCGCGACATGGCGTTGTCCTCGGACGGCAGTCTGGACGAACTGCTGCTGCAATCACAGAATGGAGCGATTGGCCCTCCGCCGGCGCTGCGGAATCGACTCACGCGCACGCGCTCGGCGTCATCCACGGTGTCGACGAAATCCACGAGCAGCAAGAAGGAGCTCGCGCCGCCGGCGTTCCTGCAAGTGCTTCAGGACGCGAATGCGCCCGTGATCGGCGTGAATGTCGAAGGTGTCGTGACGCTGTGGAACAAAAAGGTCGCGGCGATCACGGGCTTTGACGCCAGCGAAGTCGTGGGCCAGCCGCTGCAAGAGTACATCGTGGGGGCGTCGCGACGAGACGCGGTGAAAAGATCCGTCGCACTGGCGTTCCAAGACCGCACGTCGACGCTGGAAGTCACGATCCCGCTGCGAACGCTCAGCGGCCGCAACGCCGTAATGGTCACGAGCGTCACGCCGCTGCTGAGCGACGATGGCTCGCCGCTAGGCGTCTACGGCATCGGCCAGGACGTCACGGAGCACCGCTTCAACGAGGCGCACTATGTGAATGTGATCATGGAGGCGAACGCGCCGATCATCGAACTCGACCAGGACGCCAACATCACGGTCTGGAACGCCAAGGCCGCATCACTGACTGGGTTCACCGAAGTCGTGGGGACTCCAATACTGGATATGGTCGACGACATGTTTCGAGAGGAAGTTTCCAAGCAGATCCAGCTTTCGCTCTCCGGTGTCGCGGGTGGCAACTTCGAGCTGCCGCTGATAACGTCGTCGGGCTCACGCGTTGAGATCGCTGTGTGTATGACGCCTCGAGAGGATGCGACGGGCGCTGTTGTTGGCGTCGTCGCCATTGGCCAGGACGTGACGGAGCGCAAAGCCAAGGAGATGGAGTACCGAAAGTTCATTGATTCAGCGAACGCTCCGATCTTTGGTGTGGATCTGGAAGGCGCGATCGTGATCTTCAACAAGAAAGCTGCTGAGACGGGTGAGTACACACCGGAGGAGATCATGGGCAAGAACCTCATCGACACGCTCGTGCCTGAAGAGTTCCAGTCGACAGTGGAGGCTGTGTTTGGTGACGCCTTCCAGGGCATCGAGACGGCGAACGTGGAAATCCCCGTGATGACGAAGAGCGGTCGCAAGGTTGAGATCTTGCTCAACGCAACGCCTCGGTACGACCATCTCGGCAAGCTGTGCGGTGCCATCGGTATCGCCCAGGATATCACGAACCGTATCATCCAGGAGCAGGAGTACTCGCGCCTCATCGACACAGCCAACGCTCCGATCTTTGGTGTCGATCTCGACTTCAAGGTGAACATTTGGAATAAGAAGGCAGCAAACATCACACAGTACACTGTCGAGGAGACGCTTGATGAAGATCTACTCCAGTACATCGCGACAGAACACCGGAACGCAGTTCGAGACATGCTATCAAAGGCTGCGCGAGGCATCGAGTCGGCTAATTTCGAGTTCTCGTTGATGACAAAGGCTGGTCGGCACCTGGACATTTTGCTGAACGCGACTCCAAAGTACGACCACTTCGGGAACATTTGTGGTGTCGTCGGTATCGGGCAAGACATTTCTGACCGCCGAACGCAGGAGCAGGAGTACCAGCGACTAATTGATACTGCGAACGCACCAATCTTCGGTGTCGACCGAGAAGGCCGCGTGAACATTTGGAATCGCAAGGCTGCGCAGATCACCGAGTATTCCAACTTCGACGTGCTCGGTGCGAATCTCGTGGAGAACTTCATCCCGGCGGAGTACAAGAAGAAGGTTGGTGATGTGCTCGCGGGTGCGCTGGAGGGTGTGGAGACTGCCAACTTCGACTTCCCACTGATCACGCGTAATGGGCGCCGTGTGGAGATCCTGCTTAACGCCACACCTCGGCATGATGAGAAGGGGGCAATCATTGGTGTGGTCGGCATCGGCCAGGATATCACTGTCCGTATCGCGCAGGAGCAAGAATACCAGCGACTCATTGACACAGCGAACGCTCCGATCTTCGGTATCGACATGAAGGGCTCCGTGAATATCTGGAACAAGAAGGCTGCCGAGATAACCCAGTTCTCCTACGACGAAGTGTTCGGAAGTGATCTCGTGAATGGTTTCGTCTCGGAGGAGAACAGGGCAACGGTCGGATTCGCGCTTCGAAAGGCTCTCCAGGGTGCGCAGACTGCGAACTTCGACTTCCCCTTGATCACAAAGTCTGGGCGGCGAGTCGAGATCTTGCTGAACGCGACACCAAGATACAATGAGCTTGGTAACATCGTAGGCGTTGTCGGCATCGGACAAGATATCACCGAGCGAATCGCACAGGAGCAGGAATACAGTCGTCTGATCGACACTGCGAACGCCCCTATCTTCGGTGTCGACGAGCAAGGTCTGGTGAATATCTGGAACAAGAAGGCAGCAGCGATCACCCAGTTCACGCAGTCGGATGTGATGGGCAAGAACCTGGTGGAGGAGTTCATTCGTGAAGACTTCCGCGATGCTGTTGGTCGTGTTCTATCAAAGGCTCTCGACGGAATCGAGACAGCAAACTTCGAGTTTCCATTGATGACGAAGTCAGGGCGTCGTGTCGAGATTCTGCTGAATGCTACGCCTCGCTTCAACGAGCACGGGAAGGTGATCGGCATGGTCGGTATTGGTCAAGACATCACGGATCGTATTGCTCAAGAGCAAGAGTACAGTCGCTTGATCGACTCGGCGAATGCGCCAATTTTCGGTGTTGATGCTGAAGGCAACGTCAATATTTGGAACAAGAAGGCTGCTGAGATCACGCAGTTTACGCAGGGAGACGTGATGGGGAAGAACCTTGTGGAGGAGTTCATCCGTGAAGACTACCGAGACGCTGTTGGTCGCGTCTTGTCGAAGGCATTGGATGGCGCGGAGACAGCCAACTTCGAATTTCCATTGATGACGAAGTCGGGTCGACGAGTGGAGATCTTGTTGAACGCGACGTCGAGATTCAACGAGCACGGAAAGGTGATCGGCATGGTCGGCATCGGTCAGGACATCACGGATCGTATTGCGCAGGAGCAGGAATACAGTCGTCTGATCGACACTGCGAACGCCCCTATCTTCGGTGTCGACGAGCAAGGTCTGGTGAATATCTGGAACAAGAAGGCAGCAGCAATCACCCAGTTCACTCAAGCTGACGTCGTTGGCAAGAATCTTGTGCAAGAATTTATCCGCGAAGATTACCGTGCGGCGGTGAGCTCTGTGTTGTCCAAGGCGCTGGGTGGTGCGGAGACGGCAAACTTCGAGTTTCCATTGATGACGAAGTCAGGGCGTCGTGTCGAGATTCTGCTGAATGCTACGCCTCGCTTCAATGAGCACGGGAAGGTGATCGGCATGGTTGGTATCGGCCAGGATATCACGGATCGCATCGCTCAAGAGCAAGAGTACAGTCGCTTGATTGACTCCGCGAACGCTCCGATCTTCGGCGTTGACCAGAAGGGAAGTGTCAACATCTGGAACAAGAAGGCTGCGGAGATCACCCAGTTCACGCAGTCCGATGTGATGGGGAAGAACTTGGTGGAGGAGTTCATCCGTGAAGACTACCGTGACGCGGTCAGTCGCGTCCTAACTAAGGCGCTCGACGGTGCAGAGACGGCAAACTTCGAGTTCCCGCTGATGACGAAGTCGGGGCGTCGTGTCGAGATCTTGTTGAATGCGACTTCGCGCTTCAACGAGCACGGCAAAGTTATTGGCATGGTTGGTATCGGCCAGGATATCACGGATCGCATCGCGCAAGAACAAGAGTACAGTCGTTTGATCGACTCGGCGAACGCGCCAATCTTCGGAGTGGATGAGCAGGGCCGCGTGAATATCTGGAACAAGAAGGCCGCAGAGATCACACAGTTCACGCAGTCGGATGTGATGGAGAAGAACCTAGTTGAAGAATTCATTACTGAAGACTATCGTCACGCGGTCGCGCTCGTGTTGTCCAAGGCCCTCGATGGTGTGGAAACGGCAAACTTTGAGTTTCCTCTCATGACGAAGACGGGTCGTCGTGTGGAGATCCTGTTGAACGCGACGTCAAGATTCAACGAGCACGGGAAGGTGATCGGCATGGTCGGCATCGGCCAGGATATCACGGATCGCCTCGCGCAGGAGCACGAGTACACACGCCTCATTGACACGGCCAACGCGCCGATCTTCGGTGTAGACCAAGATGGCAAGGTCAACATTTGGAACAAGAAGGCTGCAGCGATCACCCAGTTCTCACAGTCGGATGTGATGGGTAAGAACCTGGTGGAGGAGTTCATTACTGAGGACTACCGCGCTGCAGTGAGCTCGGTGTTATCGCAGGCTCTCGATGGAGCGGAGACAGCAAACTTCGAGTTTCCTCTCATGACGAAGGCTGGGCGTCGTGTCGAGATTCTACTCAACGCGACACCGCGCTTCAATGAGCATGGAAAGGTGATCGGCATGGTTGGTATCGGACAAGACATCACGGACCGCATCGCTCAAGAACAAGAGTACAGTCGTTTGATCGACTCCGCGAACGCACCAATCTTCGGTGTGAATGAAGAGGGCCAGGTCAACATCTGGAACAAGAAGGCTGCGGAGATCACGCAGTACACGTCGTCGGACGTGATGGGGAAGAACCTTGTGCAGGAATTCATCACCGAAGACTATCGCCACGCAGTCGCGCTCGTGTTGTCCAAGGCCCTTGACGGTGTGGAAACGGCGAACTTTGAGTTTCCTCTCATGACGAAGACGGGTCGTCGTGTGGAGATCCTATTGAACGCGACGTCGAGATTCAATGAGCATGGACAGGTGATCGGCATGGTCGGCATCGGACAAGATATCACGGATCGTATTGCGCAGGAGCAGGAGTACAGTCGTCTGATCGACACTGCGAACGCGCCGATCTTCGGTGTCGACGAGCAAGGTCTGGTGAACATCTGGAACAAGAAGGCAGCAGCGATCACTCAGTTCACGCAGTCGGATGTGATGGGCAAGAACTTGGTGGAGGAGTTCATTCGTGAAGACTTCCGCGATGCTGTTGGTCGCGTTCTATCGAAGGCTCTCGACGGAATCGAGACAGCAAACTTTGAGTTCCCGCTCATGACGAAGGCTGGTCGACGTGTGGAGATTCTGCTGAATGCTACGCCTCGCTTCAACGAGCACGGGAAGGTGATCGGCATGGTCGGTATTGGTCAAGACATCACGGATCGTATTGCTCAAGAAGAGGAGTACACTCGTTTGATCGACACTGCCAACGCCCCGATCTTCGGTGTTGACGCCAACATGTGTGTGACGATTTGGAACAAGAAGGCTGCACAGATCACGAACTACTCGCTCAACGAAGTCATCGGCGAGAACTTGGTTGAGACGTTCATTTCGCCTGAGAATCGTCCCGCTGTCGCTCGGGTATTGACCGACGCATTGGCTGGAGTTCACGCAGCCAACTTCGAGTTCCCGCTCATCACGCGTCCAGGCACTCGTATCGACATCTTGTTGAACGCGACTCCACGAATGGACTCGAACGGCAATATCGTGGGGGTTGTTGGCATTGGTCAAGACATCACTGATCGTATCGCACAGGAACACGAGTACTTCCGCTTGATCGACTCCGCTGGTGCTCCAATCTTTGGCGTGGACTCGAACGGTTGCATCAACGAATGGAACAAGAAGATTGAAGCGATCACCGGGTACCACAAGTCGACTGTGTTGGGTATGTCGCTCATCAACACCTTCATCATTCCGGAAAGTCGCATGCAAGTTGGTCAGAAACTCAACCAGGCGTTGATTGGTATCGATGTGGGTGAGATGGAGCTTCCCATGACATCGAGAGACGGCGTCTTCCTTTTGCTGCTCGTCAACGCATCCAGTAAGAAGGATATCCACGGAAACATCCGAGGTGTGATTGGTGTGGGCCAAGATTACACTGCGCGCAAGCACATGGAGCAAGCCAAGGTGAATTTCTTGGCCTCATTCAGTCACGAGCTCCGTACCCCACTGAACGGTGTGCTCGGTATGCTGGAGTTGCTGAAGGAGCAGAAACTTGACAGCATCTCTGAGCGCCATGTGCACATCGCGTACGTTTCTGGTTCGCTGTTGCTCAACCTCATCAACGACATTTTGGATTTGTCCAAGATTGAGGCTGGACACATGGAGATTTCGTCCGCACCATTCCACATGCAAGACCTCCTCGACTACTCGATCGAGATCTTCAGCCTGAAGGCACGAGAGCGCGGACTTCGTCTCGAGCAGATATGTGACAGTGATGTCCCGAGCGTGGTCATCGGCGATGTATTCCGGTTGCGTCAAATCCTTCTCAACTTGCTGTCGAATGCCGTGAAGTTTACGAACTCCGGTTCTATCGTGGTGTCGTGCTCGAGATACAAGCCGACCAAGGAGAACGAGCCAAACAACGTCCCGCCAGGCTGTGTTAAGCTTCTGTTCCAGGTGGCTGATAGTGGTGTTGGTATGGACGCCGAGGAACGGTCCCGCCTGTTCTCGCTCTTCACGAAGCTGGAGCGAACTCGTCACAACAATCCGACCGGTTCTGGTCTCGGCCTCGCCATCTGCAAGCAGCTTGTGGAGCTGATGGATGGCACGATCGACGTCGTCAGTGATCTGGGCCAGGGCAGCAACTTTTTCTTCACGGTCGTTGTTCAAGAGGTGGATGGCCAAGACGAGCGTAAGAGCTCACTGTTTGGATCAGATGATCTTGTGATCTCGTCGAACTCGCTCATCACCGCCGCTCCTGAAGGATCCACCCCTGCGATCAATTCGAACGACAGCAACCCCGAAAGCACTGGCCGACTCGTCGTGGTTCCGGCGAAGGCCCGCATCTTGGTGGTTGAAGACAACGACTTCAACTGGGAAGTGTTCAAGTGTTTCCTCCAGGAAGATGATCATCTACTGCAGTGGGAGGTGAACGGCCGCAACGCAGTGAACGCCTACATCCAGAATCACACATCCTACGATCTCGTCTTCATGGACTGTGAGATGCCTGTGATGGATGGCTATGCTGCGACCTCGATGATCCGCCAGTTCGAGCAGGAGAAGGGACTGCCTAACATCCCGATCTTGGGCCTCACCGCGTACGCAATGAACGGCGATCGGCAGAAGTGTCTGGATGCTGGTATGGACGAATTCATGGTCAAGCCCATCTCGAAGATGACCCTGCGGCGTGCTATTCGACAGTGGATGAAGGTGCGATACCTCGGTGCACAGAAGCCGACGCAGCCATCTTCGATGACGAAGGTCGTCTCATCTTCCGCACCATCCTCGTCCGACTCTGCCAAGGTGACATCCAACACGCCGCTTCGGGATTCGTTCAACGGTACCATTCCATCGCTGTACCCTTCGACAGGTCGTGAATCGATTGATGACGTTGACGAAGACAGCCGCTCAGTGCTCATCACACCACCGCGGTCTGCACGTCTCGTCCCAGCGTCTCAGCACATGCAGCAGCTCGATCTGACTCGAGCGATCGCCAACCTCGAGCTCGATAACCCGATCGCCGTCAACCATCGAGGTGGTCGGTCGGTTCGCACGGCTACTCCGTCCACGTCGATCTTCAGTATTGGCACGCCGCTGTCCACAAGTAACCACCCACGGTCAAACAGTGGATCTTTATTGACTTTCCAGCGAGATGCAAGCGGTGCAATCGTCGAAGTACCTGATTGGGGCGAACCGAAAGATCCGACTTCCAGCACACTGCCAACGGGCAAGTCGTCGCCACTGTACGAGGCCGATTTGAGTGAGCAGATCACAGTGAAGCGTGCTTCGTATCCGAAGACTCCAATGATCTGGAACCAAGAGCTGATGAAGCCAGTCCCTTCGCCAGTCGCTGTCGATGTTTCGTCTCACCGTCAACGACGAGAATCCGGAGCCAGTACAGACGACGAACACGATGGCGAAGGCCACGAATCGGACCACGACGGTGAGATTCCACCTCTGATGCTCGCTGCGCGTAGTCCAGCGTTCGCAAAGCAGACCTTCAGTGATGTGGAGGTCCCAGTCCGTGGCCACGCTGTCACGGAGACCATCTCGTCCATGTCACCCAACCATATCGAGATTCCGGACGGAGATCCAGTGAACTACACGCTCGGCGTTGAACAGTGCGGTGACCGTGAAGAGCTGTTCTTGGACTTGCTCGAGAAGTTCGCACTGGGCTGTGAGTCGGCGATGGCACGTATTGACGGCGCGTTTGAGCGCAAGGAGTTCCTGCTACTCAAGCGTGAAGCCCACTCTTTGAAGGGGTCGTCGGCGTACGTGGCTGCGCTTCGTGTGTCCAAGTCGGCCTACCGAGTGCAGCTTGCATGCGAGCGAGCCCTTGATCAGTGCTCGAACAAGTCAGGCTCCATCGATCTCTCACGTGTCGATCCTCTGCTGGTCGAGTCGGTGAACAGTTGCATGACGAGGCTACGCAGGGAGCACAAGCTGCTGCGTGGGTACATCAGCCGCAACTTCGCGTTCCGCAGTGGTGCCCGTGTTGGAGTGGTCAAGGATGAGCGCGTGCGCGAGAAGCCGTCGGACGGCAGTGGCTGTGGCGTCATGTAGATGCCACGCGACTTGTGTGTGGATGTTTGTCTGTCTTCGTTCCGCTGAGTATCGTCCGTCAGGGTGGCAGTAGTTTTTACCAAATGCTAGTAGTCAAGAGTAGACTCGGCCGCTAGGGCCTCATATGTACAACACGAGTTGTTCTGCACAATCGTTTGGCGTTCTCATTCCCAAAACCCCCGCTACATTTCTCAGCGCCCAAGCGCCTCGTCGAGCCAGCTCTTCATCTCCTTGAGTCCATCGAACCAGTTGCTCCATTTGTCGAAGTCCTCGCTCAGATCCGGCTCCTCCATTATGAAGACCCGCTTTCCGAGCTCTGGTTCGAGCTCTTTGAAGCCCATGGCCAGCAGACACTCGTGGCCGCCGTCGTACTGGCCAATATCGGAGTGGAAGTGAGCGTTGTCCTTGGGAATGTGACGGAACGCCGCGTTTTCAGGCGACGAGCACACGTTACCAAGGAGCACGGCCAGCTTCTGCAGTGTCTTCTTGAAGAGCTGCTCATCCTGGAAGCCACTCTGAAGCCGCGCCACAGCCTTGACCAGACCTTTCACACCAATCAAAGCAGTGGCGTTTTGACGCGCGAGCTTCTCCTGCTCTTCCTGGATCCTGGCGGCTTCCTCTCGTCGCTGCCGCTCGCGTTCCTCACGCTTTTGCTGCGCGAGTCGCGCGAGTTCGGCGATGCGCTTCTGCTCCGCATCGCGCTCACGCTGCTGCTGCTCCAACTTCTCTTGTTCTCTGCGCTTGCGTTGCTCTTCCTCTTTCAATCGCAAGGCCTCCAGCTCAGCCTCCTTTTGGCGTCGTAGCTCCTCGAGTCGAAGCGCTTCGGCTCGCTTCCTGGCCTCAAAATCGTCAATCTGAGACCGCAAACTCGGTCGGAGCTCACCGTCCACGACTTCTTTGTGTATCACGTCGTACTTATTCAGCATCTCAAGTACTTTGGCCATGGTCTTGGGCCCAAAACGCGGCTCGTTGGTCACCGGATCCACCATTTTGGCCCGTTCGCGGAACGTTTCCATGGTCGTGCGGACCTCTCCCTCGACTGCAGACACCACGGATTGCAGTAGCAGCTGCAGCTGTTGAACGGCTTCTTCACTGGCGCATTGGTTCTGCGCAGAAATCTCACGTAGCGTCGCAATCTGCGCCTCTAGCGCATCCACCGAGCGCTGCGCATTCCGCAATTCCGACATCTTCGAGTAGCTGACGTAGTAGCTTAGTGACATCTCTATCGCTTTTCCAAACAGTGACACGAAGTCACTCTTTGGAAGCTTCGTGAAAGTTATTGGGAATCTATGGTCAACCCATCCCGCAATTTATTTATTGGGAATCTATTGGTCCGATTCCAATTGGCTTGTCAGTCTTCAACTCATCGGGAATTGGCTCGAATGGAGAAGGACGACTGCGAAGAAGAGCCGCACGCGCCGCGTCCTGCAGGCGACAAGAGCGACCCTCCAAGCCAGACACGTACAGACGCGTCTTCAGTAGACACTAGCGCTCTCGCTGGCGAGCGCTCGCTGCTGGATATGATGAGCCAGGCGAAAGAAAAGCTCCAGAACATGGAGATCTTGGCTCGTGGCCAACTGGACCATTCCCTCCACGCCCCTCACCACAGCCACGTCGAGCTGCTGCAGCTCCAAGTCGAGCTGCTCAAGCGGCAGCTCGTGGACGTCGTACACCGCCGCGAAGACAGCGACGCCATCTTCCAGCGCGCGATGGACTACGCGTCCGCGAAAGGCACGGCCAACGCCGTGCTCCACACGCTTTTCGACCAGGCGAGCGCCGGAGACAAGAACCAAGTGCTGCAGTCGTGGTGGGAGACTGGCGTGATCATCACGCGCGACGGACTTAAGCACTGGCGACTGGATCTGCGTGGAATTCGCAACGAAAACGGTGCGACGATCCTCCACGTCGCCGTCGACAAGTCGATTGCACGCGAGAATCTCAAACTCAAGCTCGTGGAGCTGCTCGTGGGTCGCATCGGGTTCGACGTGAACGTGCGAGACGCCTTTGGTCGGACGCCGCTGCACGTGGCCGCCATGGCGGGGTATGCAGAGGTGACGCAGGCGCTGCTGGCCAAGGGAGCCGATGCGTCGCTGAGAGACCGTGCCGGACTCACGCCGTTGTCTGTGGTGCGGACGCTGTCGAAGCCGCCACCAGAGATCGTGCAGCTACTGGCAGTGGCGGAGAGTGAGCTCGCGAGACGTGAGTGGAGCATGAGTTGTGGTGGGGTTTGAAGACGCTGCTGACGAGGATGCTTTCATCTGCTGTAGTGTTCAAGGCAGCGTCTGCATCTATCCCAGCACATGTGAGATACTACTTATTGGCTGACGTAGGAAGTACCAATGCTGTCGAGACTGATCGTGTTTTCTACAGCAAGCGATCTGCTCCGCGTTCTTTTTGCGGACGCTGACACGCTTCGTACAAGCGGATCGTGCGGGAGCTTTCACGAGACAAGCGAGTGCACTGCTTGATGCTCTACTTCAAGGTGCAGTCACTTGTATGTTTCTCGACTCACAATGACGCTAACGGGCGCCTTGCTTGGTGTGAAAACTAGACAAATCTGGCCACTCAGTCGCCTTCGACGACGCGCTGGTGCTTCATATCCCGCTGCTCTTCGAAAGGAACGCTCGCAATTCAGCGGCTCGTCAACTCGTGCGTGTCGAGTCACTCTTCAAGCGTGAAATGTTTCACGACCCCAGTTTCGTGGACGAGTTGAAGATCGAAGTGTCGGCGTATGGGCACTCACTCGTGACGTCGACCTGCGCGACTGCAGCGGCTCTTGCTGGTGCAACGTGGGAAGGTTTGCTCCTGAAGATGATCCAGATATTCAAGCTCGAGATTTCTTCCGAGACTTTCACGCCGGCTGCAAACCAAGACCTAGCGTCATTGACAGATGCGTCGTCGGTGACAAGTGAGCCGTCGAGCTCAGCCTCAGTACCAGGACGATCAGCAGTCTATGCGGACCGAAGCTCATCTGTGGCTTCCGCTCGACAAGCTTGGCACTATGCTGTTCTTTTCAAGTCTGCAACGCATCCATTCCCGGGCTTTGTTGCCGTCGAGAAAGGCAAAGCCCTTGCGACCTGCAGCGAAGACGTCTCTCATTTCTTCCCACTCGAAGATCGCCTTCTCATCGGCTCCAGTGAATATCACTGTGTTGCCTATGATCCATCAACTCGGGCGATCCAACTCGGTGAGTCACTGCTACGTTCTTGCTGTGAGGGTGCGCGCTGACCTCTCTGCTGTCTCAGATCGAGAATACGAAGGCCCAAACGCAGCTCAAGTCAAGGCATACCTCGCAGGCTCCTGCTCGTCTCTCCTCCCTCCGTATGTCAGCACGAAGCGCATTCTGGAGCGTGAGCCAGGCAACAAGTACGAGGACCACATGAGCAGTGAGCAGGAGCTGTTCCAGGACTATCAGTTCTTGGATCCAGATAGCCAGTACGAAGTGGCAGTCAAGCTTGGTCCTGTGCCGTCCCCGAAGGAGGCCCGAGCGATTGTTGACGCGTGGAAGGCACAGACGCGAAGGTTATTCGAAGAGAAGACATGTCTCTCAGGACTGGCATCGTGTGCTCACTACTGCCCACAACGCAGCGGTCACTCACTGGTAAGTCATGCAGACGGCAGGTGTGAAAATGCGAAGACAGGATGCTCATTAATTCTTGGGTTTGTAGTGTGTCGAGACGATGGCGGTGGTCGGACGAGAGCTCGCCAAGGACCGACTCGGCCGTCCTACGTTCTCCAAGGTTCGTGGGAATTAAATGGTGGGAACGAACATGCAAGGACGCTGATAAAACCGTTGCATTGGCTGTTCTAGCAACTAAAACCTCGAGCGTCGCTGCAAAAGTACCAGGATCTCTTCTTGGGCACTGCTCCGTGGCCAGGCTCACCTGCAGCGGCATCGAAGGTGGACATAACCGATCAGTTGGCGGATGTCTTCAAGGCGTCTCTAGTGATGGACGACACGTGAGACGGATGCAGTGTGACCTCGACTCGAAGTGCTGTCCCAAAAATGAAGCTGTGTCACAACTTGTTGACATCGATCGGTCCATTTGGACTCAATGGCTACACCCCAACAGGCGAGAAAGGCAACCGTCTCACCACTCCAGCATTCAAAACCAAATCATAGTTATACTCACTATTATCCGCTCGCGCTCCTAGATTCCTCATAGCAATATCTACAGCTCATCGTCGTCAGCGTCTCCTCTATCGTCGTCGGTGCTGTGCTTCGTGAAGTGATGTAGCTAGCTGTCCGTTTGAACCCCTCGCGTCACGGTCTCCTTCGCTTTGCTTCTTTCTATGGTACAATCCGCATTGTCGTCGCCTGGCCATTACTCGCCCTAGTGGCTGCTTGTATTCGGGTGGCTGGGCAGCTCGGCCGCCTTTCTCGTGCTGCGTCCTCTATTCGCCCAAGTGGCGACCGCGAATACGCCGTGCGAGCTGCACGTCCTTGACCATGAGCGTCACGCGCTTGGCGTGGATAGCGCACAGATTCCTGTCACAAAAAAAGCACCACTTCCCGTCAGCATCCAGCTCCACCACCCTCCACCCAACCACAGCATCCAGCCAACGTACGCGTCTTCGAATAACCGCACGAGATGCGCCTCGGCGGCCTCCTGCATGGCCAGCAGCGCCTCGGCCTGCCACCGGTACTCTCTCGGCGTGAACTCCATCTGGATCTCTCGCACAAGCCGCGCAAACGGCAACTTACGCAGCAGCAAGTCGGTCGAGCGCTGGAAGAACCGGATCTCGCGCAGCGCCACCGTGCCCGGACGGAAGCGCCGCTTGGGCGTGCCACCCGCTCCCCCAGTCGACGTCCTGCGCGCCGTCGTGGTCTGCTTCTGCTTACCCGCGGCCGCCATCGTCATCTTGGTGCGTGGCGGCGGCGTCGTAGCCGCTGAGCCGGCGGATGAAGACGCCGGGCCCGGGAGTGGCGTGGAGCGACGCGCGAGCCGCACGGGCGTCGACTTGCGCGGCTTCTTGACGGTCGCCGGCACCTCCGGCTCCTCCTCTTCGGAGGAGGACGGTGAGCTCCTGGAGCGGCCGCTGTCGTCGTCGCTGGACGCCGTCGCCGGCCGCTTGCCCTTGCGCACGGGCGTGGACATGGACGCCATTTACGAACCGGCCGCTGTGATAAGTACGGTTACTGGGGTTATGGCGAGGGTTCCGTCCCTCCATTTCCGCCAGTGCCTGCGCAAATTCCCCTCCCTCCCTGTGTAGTAGCATCAGGATATCACACAACAAAGGGTTATAATGATATGAGGAGAGAAATCAGTTCTTAACGGGTAGGAAAAAGTGAAGCCATCTTGGGCTGGGTGGAGCTTCGATCTGGAAAGCAAGGCGAGGCACTTAGCCGTACTTCTTCCACTCCATGCCGTCCGGCGCCACGCGCTCCGACTCGTAGTCCTTCTCTGCGACTTCCTTCCAGTTCGTCGACAGCACAGTGCCGCCCGACGTTTGCTGCATGCATACAATTGGTCAGTATCTCTTACACCAGAGCCATCCACACCGTTTGAGCTACGTACGAAGGACTTGACCATCGCTCGGCGCGTGTCCTCGTCGGCCTTGGAATAAATATCACGAAACAGCTTCTGCATGGCCTCCTCGCCCTCGGGCTTGTCGGCCTCGAGCTCCTCGCCAACAGCGCGTTCGATCTGGTTCCAGTCGCGCGAGCTGGCGTACGGGCGAGGCACCTCAGCCTTCTTGTCCTCAAAGACAGCAGCAGGGCCTGTGACGACCTTGGTCGCGGTCTTGTAGATTGCTTCTTGGAGCTGATCCCAGTGGGCGCCCGCTGACGCCTTCTTCAGTCGCACTTCGACCTTTGGGCCGGCGATTCGCCACGTGCTGCCAGTGGCATCGATCTCATCGAACAGCGCCATGTCCAGCGCCTCAATGAACTCTCCGTTCACACGAAGACGCACACGAAGCTGCACACAAGTCGCATTAGAAATCGGTTGCGCCGGAGACATCACGAAGGAAGGTGCGCACCTTCTTGGGCTCGAAGTCGACTTCGACGTCATCCTTTGCCAGGTTCTTCTGAAAGACGGAAATCGTCACGTGCGTGCCTGACTGGTACCACTCGTGACTACACATTTTACAAGTGTCAGCTCAAATTGCAATGAGAACCCGTCCCACCAGATCATTTCCACTCACCGCACAGTCGGCTTCGGCGCAGGAGCCACTGGCACTGGCGTAGCAGCCGCAGGGACGGACGCAGCAGACTCCAGAACAATGTCCTCATCGTCGCCTGGTGCTCACACATGCTACAGTCAGCTCCTCCTTTCGCGCATGCCAACCAATGCAACCGCCAAACGTACTGTCCAGCTCGGCGTCGCACTTGCGGATCCACGTCTGCAGGCGCTTCACGAGCGGCTCATTGGCCGGCGTGACGACAGCCTTGCCGGCCACAAACGCCTTCTTCGCTGCTGCGTACTGCTCGAGCTCAAAATGCGCGATGCTGCCATTGTATCCAACACACATCACGGTTCCCATCAGCGCCTCTGTTCGATCCGTACTTTCTCACTCCGTATCCACTCACCCTTTGCGCAGATGCGCGTGCTCGCACTTGGCGTCGATCTCCAGCGCCTTGTCGGCGTCCGCAATCGCCTCCTGCAGTTTGTTCAACTTGAGAAAGGACGCCGCGCGCTTCGCGAAGAGGTCGGCGTCGCGTGGAAGTTGGTCGGCAGCACGCGTGTACGCCGCCACAGCCTCGCTGTAGGCCTCGTCCACGAACAGCGCGTTGGCCTGGTGCTTGAACTCCATTGCTCTCGTAGTCTCTGTCTCGGTGTCGGTCTGTGTCGCCGCCGCTTCCTGTTGCCGGGCAAATTGGTCTCGTGGTGATTGATGGCAACTGCCTAGGCCTGGCGATGGATTTCTCGAAGGTTGCTGGTTGAACTTTACCGGGATAACTCTACTAAGTACGCTCTTGCTAAATATGGTCGAGAAAGAGAGGTTAAATACGGTCCGTACCTCTATAAGTAGATATTCAACACCGTTTGGATCACGAAATGCACTCAGTTTGACTCGAACGCTCCCTTCATAAACGCATGGTCCAGAAAGGCAATCGAGGTGGTTCTGCCAACTCTCCAGCGTGTCACTGTCTACCGTCTTCCACGCTTCGTCTTTCGCTTCACAGTGGACCCCACACACTTGTTCCCACTGACCGACACTGGACACCCAAATAGTGCACTCGCAGCAAGACGCTCTTCCTCCAGTTGTGATTGCACCAATGGATCTCGTTCAGCGAGCAGCTCCAACACCAACTGAAGAGCACCAGCATCGCCCACGCCGGCAAGCTGCTCACGCACTGTAGCAACGTCGATCACGTCGTCGTCACGTTTGCAAGAGAGCAGGAAGTCCATCACTTTCCGATGACGAGCACGAGCCGTGGCAACGATGGCTGGAAGCAGCGCCATGGTCTTCGTGTCCACGCCACTGCGTGAGTCCAGCATGTATTTCACGGCTTCCATACATCCGGCGCCAGCAACCTCTTGAAGAACCGCAGGGTGGGGCTTGGGTCTTTGCTGGATGAGAAGCGGAAACGGTGTCAGCATCCAGTACGAGTTGTCTACCCAAGTGGAGCGCTTCCGGCTGTCACACGCCTGGAAATGACGATGGCATTTGTCCAATGCGTCCGTGAGCACGTGAACGAACTTGGCATCGATGTCGTCGGCGCGCTGGTCGAAGAGCAGCTGCACAACGTCGAGGTGATTGCCATCAGGAGTCCCCTGCACGTCGTCGGGATGTTGCTGAGATCGCGCGTGTAGCCACTGCATGATCTCGAATTGACCTGCGCGTACGCGACGGCCATCGCATTGTGGAAGCTCAGCTCAGGCCTGCTCGCATACTCTGGATAGAGAATTCGCGCCGTGTACATCATTTTGAGTGCGTGGAGATCGCCTTGCGTAGTGGCCTTTGATACCAAAGTTTCCCCGCGCCAGGCACCATTGCCTTTCTTTTTGTTGCCTTTCTTCGGCTCGCGCTCAGACAAAAACTCGCGTGGGTCTTGCTGGAACCGACCACCGTGATTAGCGACAGCGCCATGATCATCGGTCTCCTCCGATGCCACAACTCCCCAAGACACGCCACCTCCGATATCTCTTTGATCGAGCTATCGCGTTGACTCACAAGCTCCACATCACTGGCTGGCAACACCACTATCGCGATCGCAACAACATGGCCGACAAGGCCGCAAACATCGCCATGGACAACAAAACCATTTTCCAAGCTCTTGCTTCCTCCGGCCGCCTCGAGTTCCCTCAACTCGCCCAATGGCTGGACTCTGACGTTCAACCATGGCTCGACGCCCGTTTCTATGGACAGGCACACCATGGCTCTCTCTTTCAATAGCAAGGCCGCGGCTGCACAACTGCGAGCTCGCTCGTCTGTACTCCTCCGCCTCGCCGTCTCGTTAAGTTCCGATCGCTGTTCGTGCGCGAATGGTCGACCGTAGGGTTAAGAGCGTTCTCTTCAGAGTAACCAATACACCTCATCATCCTCGTCTTGCTGGAACCGATGCGGGCGAGAAGTGAGCCATCGGTGAGCACCGTCACAGCCCCGTCATCGCTTGCTCGAACTGTCAAGGAGACATGGAGCTGAGCCACTTTGTGAGTGACCGTGGATACGTCGATGTCAGCACTCGACGTCGATGTCTCATCGGGCACCACAGCGGCATTGACGGCGGGTGCGTGTGTGGCTGCAGTGTCTATGCCGAGACTCGTCTCGTTTGCTTGGTGCTCCATTTGAGTAGGAAGTGTGGACGTGGAATTTGAAGAATGAATCCCTCCCCCGATGATGCCTTCGGTGGCGGGTGTATAACGGTAGACACCCATTACTACTGGAGGGACAGGAGTGTCAAAACTTAACCGACAGCCTGTGGGTTCACAGGGTAAGGCATCGGCGAGTCGCACCTGGCTGTGTAACGCGACGAAACTTTGAATTTCACAGAGCGACGTGTACCCCTTCTTCCTGTGGCGGCCACCGTCGATTGCTGGGCTTTGGCTTGCCTTTGGCAAGCACTTCCACGACGCAGGCGTCAATAGTCTAGACGTCCAGACACAAGAGAAGCATCCTCATGTGATATCAGATCATACTGGATGGATACGTAGTGGAAGAGCCACTGCACGAGTTTTTGTAGACCGCAGCAATCGACGAATCGTCGCACCTTGAACGCTCCGCCTGGGTCTCATTGGGGCCTCTGGGAGAATCAATCAAGACCATCTTGAGTGCGTGAAGATCGTTGCAACCCGACTGAGCCTGGAAAGTATTCTCGTCACGATAATATCGTGGCACTTGATTCACAAAAGTCATCGAAATTTCCCGGGCAACCTGTTCATCCAAGAGTGGTCTGTCGCTGCGGCATCTAATGCTAGCTAATACTACCGCCGCCTGCCGGGCTTGGCTCGTCCCAGTGGCTTCCGCTTGAGTGTCGAGTCCGAGGCGTTCACACTTCCCAGATCAATCCCAAATAATGCACTCGCAGCCTTGCGTTCTGCCTCCAGCTCCGATTGGATCGCTGGATCCAATCGAGGCAACACGACTAGCAGCAATTGCAGCGCTCCGGTATCGCTGACTGTTGTGAGCTGGTCGCGTAGACCACTGAGGGTGATAACTTCGTCTTCACGCTTGGCGGAGAACAGCACTTCGACCACATCACAGTGGCCGGCTTGAGCGGCTGCGATGATGTACGGTAGCATCTTCATCTTTGTCGTGTCAACGCCACTCCGTGGGCTGAGCATGTAGTTCACAGCTACCATAGATCCAGCACTAGCCACCATCTCAAGGAGGGTCGTGTGCAGTGCCGGTCGCTGCTGAACGAAGAGCTGCAACAGAGACAGCGTCCATCCGAAGCGGTCGCTGGTGGCACTGCGCGCGCCCCCGCAGTGTAAATCTTCGTCATCATCGCGAGACTGATTCAGTCCTTCTGTGAGAATGTCCATGAATCGTGCGTCGATAGTGTCGTCGTGCTGATCGAACAGGAACTGGACGACGTCCATGCGGCTCGTCCTCAGAAGCTTCATGATGGTGTCGATGGAAACGTCGCGAACCCCGACATCAAACAACGCCTGCACATGCGTGAGGTCGCCATCTTCGATGAATCTGTTGAGCTCATTGGTTGTGAGCTCAATGAGCGCGAGTTCGTTGTGGATAAAGTCGACGAGAGCATACGCGCCGATGTAGACAATCGTCGACACAAACGAAGACGGCAGCAGACTGGTGTGTCGAGTCATAAGCCGGGAGTTCAGAACAGGATCGTTGGCTTCCTGGATCGCCTTGACCTCATGGGGCTCGAGGAACTTGCACGAATGGTACTGGATATCGTGGTAGCTCGCTACCGCATCCAGGTCTGGCTCGTGGCCGTTCTCGACAAGAAAACGCACGAGCTTGGGCTCGATGCATGGCGGCGCGTTTTCGAGCACGATGCGTTCGGTGTAGAATTCGTTTTCGTTCACCAGTAAGAACTGGGCCGTTTCCGCTTTCTTGGCCACTCGGAGGGCTTCGATGGCCGCGGCTCGCGTACGGTTCGGGTGTAGCCGCCCTAGTAGCTCGACTTCCCCCGCCTCGGCGATGACCACAAAGGCGTCGTCACATGACTCGTCGAGGTGCAGATCGAGTAGGATACTGAGATCGTTTTGTCCGGATCGCTGCACGACGTTTCGGAACGTGGAGCTGATGGCGCCTCGCGTGAAGCCTCCTGCTTCGATCAGCATCGACGAAATCATGGCATTATCAAGCAGGAGTGCGACCTCAAGCAGCTTCAAAAGCTCGTCGTGTAGCTCGGCGGCGTCCGTCGAAAAGTGGAGACACATGGGGAGCACCATCCTGACGATCGGTGGACGGATGGCCTTGACCGCAGCTTCAAGCCCAGCGAGAAGTGCCGCCATGTCTGGAGCTACGAAAGGAAGCACCAACGTGACGGTGTGAATCGACCACTTGCCACACAGCAGCTCAATGCTTTTACGAGCGGCGTATTGGCGTGGTTCCACATCTTCTTGGTCGGTCTGAGCCCACAGCAACTGGACCATGGCATCGGCAGAGGCCGCTGTTGACCGTAATGATATCGAGAGGCGTTGAGCGTTGATGGCTTCATGGCATTCTTCTCGAAAATACTCCACAACGGCCACGTGGCCGCTCTCGATCGCAACGTCCATCGCCTTCTGTGTGTTTAAGGCCAGCCCTGGGAGCAACCGCAGCAACTTGATCACTTCCAATCGGCCACTGCGGGCAGCGCACAGCATTGTCCTCTCTGTGAACCTCCCCAGCTGGTACTTGTGGCAAACACGCAGGACGTCGACGTGGCCCCAGTGTGCTGCGTCGTCGACTGCGTACTCGGACATCGTAAGTTCACTCTCGGGGATGTTCAAATGGAGCCACTCGACGATCTCCGCCCAGCCGCAGCGCACAGCGATCGCGAGGGTGTCTGGACACCGCGTGAAGTGGGTGGGGTGTCTCCGAGAGAGAGTGTGGAACCATTGGAGAAGATCGAGCCTTCCTTCGCACGCCGCAAGGTGCATGGCCAGAGAGAAGCTCACCTCGGGCTTCTCAGCGACCTCTGGGTGGAGTAGCCGCGCGGTGTACAGCAGTTGCAGCGCGTGAAAGTCGCCGTAGATCACGGCGTGGTGTACCAGAATGCCTGACAGGCAGTCAGTCTTGGCAGCACCCCCCACGACTCGGGTCTTGTACTCATCCACAAAGACTCGAGGGTCCTGCTGGAAGGAGCCGATGCGTTCCATGAGCGAGTGGTTCGTGAACACCGCCGCCACGCTGCTCATACTCCCCACCGAACGCTCAGGGCTCGAAGGCGCTGTTGGCGTGGGAGAAAACTGCAAGTGCGTGAGATCGGCGCTGATCGTGTCGACCTCCTCCATGGTCTCGTTCGGCTCGGCCTCGTCGCACCACTGCTGGCTGTCCAACCACGCCACGAGTGCCTCAAACCCTCGCTCTCTCGCGAGTCTCTTCATCCGTCGAAATAGCCTCCTCTTGCGCTCGTCCTCTGATGAATGGAAGAACCGTGCAAAGTGCAGCTCGACAAACGCCAGATCACCCAGCGCCGCCGCTGTGAGAAACACGTCGCCATTGGCCTCCAGCAGGTCGGGCTCTCTCTTGAACAGCTCCAGCTCCGAGCGTGGCACCTTCGTGACTTGTGCAATGGCGAGGCAGTCGTGGATTGCGAGTCGTGGCTGCAGCATGGGCGGCGTCTCCGTGCCGACGCTTCGCCAGGAACGCAGCGTCGTCGTGGCACGGGTGGCCTGGAGGAAGACGGCGCGACGATGGGCCACGCCCGGCACGAGGTCCACGCGGTCCACGTCCGGCAGGATGGCGCGCACGGACTGGCTGATCTGCAGCAGCTTGTGCGGCATCGTGGCGTGGCGTTCTTCTCAAATGAGGCGTAGTCGTCACACGCACTTTCTGGTCAATGGCGGTATTGGGATCCAGGCTGCATTGTCATGGGGGCTGCTCACTCCCTCGTTCGAGTGACTAGACTGACATTCCGTGGAACGTATAAACATGTTTGGGAGAGAGTTTAGATACGATATGTTGGTTTTTGTAGAGGAGGATGGGTGATTATGAAAATGGAAAACGAATTGAGGGAGTTCTTTCGAAATTGTGTGACGTGAGCTGAACTGGAGTGAAGAACTCGGGCAATTTGTACAAACAACAGGAAGCCATTCAATCTCCACCGGGTTGACGGAACTCGTCATACACACAGTAGCGTCAATTCTTCAACACGCCTGAGCCGCTGGGGAACCTCACAAACGCATCGACAAACGCATTGTTTTCAGCATGGCGCAGTAGTATATATTGTTATTGTATAGCGATAGTCTCCCATAGGAGACCACTATCTCTGCTGCTCGGAGAGTTTCTCAAACGCGACGATAGACGGCTGCCGTTCCACTTCATTTACGGTACTGACACTCACGCTCAGGCCGAAAGGCTCACGCCCGACATTTTGCCCGTGAAGCGGCGCTGCAAGGCGGCGTGGCTGAGTCCGTTGCGGGGGCGGCTGCCTCCGCGGTTGTTAAGCGACGGGTTCTCGGCGACGCCGCCCTCCGTGGACATGAGCGCCTGCATGATCTCCTTGCAGGCCGGGTTCAGCTCGTCCTTGTTCTTGATGGAGCGGTACATGTCGAGGCACTGCTTGGCCGAGTAGGTCTCTTCAACGGAGCTCATGGTAGCGTGGAGGAGATCGGAGGAGAAGGATGTGTGGAGGAATGCGCGGAAATTGCAGACTGGTATCTGCTGAGCGGGGAGCTGGGGGGAGCGGAACGTGGAGAGGAGGGGAGAGAGGAGGAGGGGAGCTTGGAGTTTTGGCTCGGGAACTTCAACTGGGAACACGCAGGAAGTCTATCTATCGTGGAAGCTTTTCTGGCGGTGCTTTTATCAGGGGCGGGTCGCAACTTCAATAGAGAAGGGTGGAAACGATTCTGATTGGTGGATAGTTTAAGAACCCACCAATCAGCGTCGCGAAATTTTAGACGGTTTGTCCAAGCACCCTGATGCCAGGAAGAAGAGATGACGCTGTCGATCACCTGCACGGGCCAATCGCACGAGGTTTGTAGTGCTGGTCCGTCATCATGAAGAGAAAGCCCCCATGCTGACGATCCCCTGTAATCAAGCGGGTTGGATCTGCGTGCGATCAGGACGCCCATCGGAGGGGTCATGGTGTCGTCACTCGTTTAGACAAGGGAGAAGATCATCTTGGTTTTAACCAATCAGTGTGCTTGATATTCGATGATTGGATATAATTTGGGATACGACCTTTGAAGATCGCATTGAGACCAACGGACGCCAATGCCGGCGGACTGGGGAGCAGGGATACTGGTGGTGAGCTGTGAGATACAATGAGCAGCGCCAAGTATGTGGACGACAAGCCAGATCTAGAGGCCAAGTCCAAGCTCCAGGTGCGTGGTGTTGAGCTGAGGGAGCTGCTGGATGGGAAGGGCTCAGTGTGCTTTCTTGAACTTGTCGCATGTGACACAGGCGCCTGTGAAGATCAAACGCCGCGACTCTGGTGATGCAAAGGTATTGTGGGCGTTATACAGAGGCTCGTATGGATGCTGAAGTCGTTGGGACTGAGCTGATTGGCTGTCTGTCTTTGATAGGCGATCGCTGCTGCGCTGCCCAAGCAGGCAGCGCCGAAAGAGGAGAGACGCAGGTGAGAAAGCGTGTTGGTCGCCTGCGTTCCATTCAATCATTCATTCGTATGCTTTTGTTGTGAAGTCCCTCGCACACAGGCGAAAGAGGTGATGACAAAGGTCTGGGGAGTCGTCCAGGTAGCAAGGAGTCCAAGCTCAAGCCGCCCGAGGTGATAGCGAAGCGGACGTCGATCACCTCTGCGACGTCGTCGACGGGCTCGAAGGCGTCCGAGCCGACACGCAAAGTCCCACCGCCGCCTGAAAACAAGCAAGGCTCCTTCCATGGTGTGATGCCCCAGGACATGTCTTCTCGACTCGCGCGGGCAGATAGCAAGTCGGGTCTGTCTCTCCACAAAGTGCGAAGTGTGCAGTCGCTTGCAAACGAAATCCGCCGCATCCGATCACTGCGCACCGATCCAGACGACCACAAGCAGCAACCTCCGCCTGTGAAGCCCAGTCGTACACGGCAGCCACCGCCGCCACTGCAACAGCAGCAACCACCACCCCCACTAGCTGATGAAAAGATGGAGACTCCGAGCGAGAAGCGAGCGGAGAAGAAACCCAGGTACGTATGCATCAAAACGTACTATTGAAGCCGACATTTGAACGTGGTTATGTATGCGAATGAACCAGTCTGAGATCCAAGATCAAGTTAGAGATTGCTGAACCTGCAACGATTGAAGAACAGAACGCACTGGCGGCACTTCCAGGCTGCCAACAGACACAGAGCCCAACGAATTTGAGACTCGGATCGTCCTTGTCTCCTCCCATGAGCGGAGGCAGTTCCACGGGCAAGAAGGGCATCAATCGGAACCACTTCACGCAGGGCCTCGGGTTGAACTTTCAGCTTGATCTCCATCAAACAGAGACGCGGTTAGACAAGTCGTTTGATCTGTCCGAATCGGGGACGTTTGATGCCGTGGGCTTCCAGATTAAGCAGACGGGTATCACGCGGTCGCCAGATCGCAGCGACAATAATGGTGACAACAGCGCCGCCAAGCCCAATGCCAAGAAGCACTTGATCAAGTTTGGAGTGCTTGGGCGTGGTGCGAGCGGAGTTGTCCACAAGGCACTCCACGTGCCGTCGCTACTGCTGGTCGCCGTGAAGGTGATCCCTGTGTTCGAGAACGAAAAGCGCCATCAATTAATTGCCGAGCTCAAGACTTTGTACAACAACCTCTCGACGCTTTCCGACGACTCGCGCGTAGCAAAAGCCGTCGCGTGTCCGGAAATCATGTGTCTGTACGACGCATTCATGAACCCCAACGAAGGCAATGTGTCTATCGTCGTGGAGTACATGGACGGTGGCTCCCTCCAAGATATTGTCGAGACTGGCGGCTGCAAATCGGAAAGTGTGTTGGCGAGTATTTCGTACAGAGTGCTCAAGGGCCTCGCGTTCTTGCACGGCACCCACCAGCTACACCGCGATATCAAACCCAGCAACTTGCTGATCAATCACTTCGGGGAAGTCAAGATCTCGGACTTTGGCATCGTGCGGGAGATGGAAAACTCCATGGCCAAGGCCACGACTTTCGTGGGCACGCTCACTTACATGTCTCCGGAGCGGATCGCCAGTGAAGAGTACTCGTACAAGTCGGACGTGTGGTCGTTCGGCCTATCGATCATGACCTGCGCACTGGGCCAGTTCCCGTACGCCTCCAAGGGAGGCTACTGGGAACTGCTCCACATGATCCGCAATGAACCGGTGCGTCAATCAAACACCGAGCAACACATTAATGGCGATGATGATTAACTTATCTTTTATTTCTTTGGACAGCCACCACAGCTTCCAGAAGGCGAGTTCTCGGCTACGTTCCGGGATTTCGTGGACAAGTGCCTGAAGAAAGACCAAAATGAGCGCTGGGGCGTCAAGCAGCTCCTACAGCATGACTTCGTGCGGCAGTTCAGTGAGCGAACACCAGCCACCCCGTCCTCCGTTGACGACATCGACGAGGACGCCGAGCTTCGCACGACATCGGGCGAGTGGTCCAAGGGCCGAGAAGGGGACGATGCCGAGAGCGACGAGACCAAAGTGCAAGTGGAGCTCGACGAGATCGTCCAGAAAGTGTGCGAGTACTACATGAAAGACGCCAAGGAGCTGGTGCTCGAGCAGGGCTATTCGCTCCACGACATCGCCGCGTGGATCCAGCAACTGCCCGCCATGCAAAAGCTGTACGACCATAGTCTGGTTGTTCTGGGAATCCTGTGTTGTGAACTGACGGCGTCTCCTTGTCCTGTCCTGATCAGGAAACTCGCTCGCTTCGCCGACCAAGTCGGAGCCAAGCGTCGAGTCGTGTACGCCAAGTTCCACGACGCTATGAACGAGTTGCTGCAGGACATCCACGACGCGTACTTTGGTGACGACAGCAAAGACAGCAAATAGAAGAGCACACACACACCACCCAACCAACTCAAGAGAGGCCGCCGCCAGCTACGAATGCATTTTCCAAAACAAACAAAATCAAAAAGAAGCACCACTAATAATTTACCGCCGCGTTGTCCTATGCCTCACCAGACCCTTTCTATCCAACCGCCTTACATGACTGCGCATGCGTTCGCTTCGTCGCCGCGTCGGTTTTCCGAATTCGAATTCCGCGACGTTCGACGGAAGGTGAAGTTCCGCCTCAGGTAGCCGATCACGAGGCGGTTCTCCTTGCGTAGAAGATCGTACGCGTTCTGGAGCGACGTGACTTCCTCCGGGCCAGCATTGAACATCACGCGTTCGCTCGCAACTTGCACTCGAAAAGCCGCTTTCGACACACGCATCGCTGCTACATACGCGGAGGAACCCTTGAGCGAATGGCTCTCACGACGCAGCACCATGAAGTTGTTGGAGACGAAGTTGGACTCGATCCGTCGCATGTACTCTTCGCAGACCGACGCGTACTTCTCCAACAAGCTGAAGAACAGCGCCTCATCGCCGCCACACTGCTCGACTCCGAGCGCGTAGTCGATTGGGTCTCCATCGGGAATCGGGATTTCTTCCGGAGCCAAATTCGAAGAAAAGGACGGAGGGCCTGAGGCGCCGGCAGCGTAAGCGGACACGGGAGCGGCAACTGGAATAGCGACTTGCACTTCGACAGCTTCAGCCACAACCGCTGCTGCCTCGATCCTACTCGACTCGGGCTGGCCCTTCGAATTGACCTTCGGCTCAGACATTGAGCCCGTCTGGTTCGTGAGGCTGAACGAGCTGCTATTGTTTCCATCTTCATCCATCGAGTTGAATGATGAGCGAGTCTCGTCCACTGTTTGCAACGGCGACTCGGCGAATGGAAGCTGCAGGTGTTCGTGGCTCAGCTCAGCGACACTCTCCGAGTCGGAGACCTCACCCAGGGTCAAATTGATCGCGTCCACAAGCGAGTTGCCACTCTTGCTCTCACTGAGAGCAGACATCGTGAGCATCGAGTCAGACACTAGGGCAGGAAGATGGCCGCCTTCGCGTCCAATCATCATCGGGTCTTCCAGCTCCAGATCGGAAATCGCACGCGTGAGATCCAGCTCCTCGTTGTGCGTGGATGCCGGAACCAGCTTCGCTATGTTCATATCCGTGCTCGGCTCTCCGTCGTCAGAAAACACGCTCGGGTCGCGGTTGGAAGACCTGATGCTCGCGTAACGAACACGCATCCACTGTCGAACAGCCGCGAGAAGAGCCGCCTTGCCAATCGGCTTCACGATGAATTCGTCCATGCCAGCGTCCAGACACTTTCGGCGGTCGCCACTCATAGCATAGGCCGTGAGACCAAGGATTGGGATGCGCGGCAGTCCGTTTTCAAGCTCAAACAGACGAATGCTCCGAGTCGCGGTGTATCCGTCCATGATCGGCATTTCGCAATCCATGAGCACCAAGTCGTAGCTGTCGTGGTGCTCTCGGTACGCATCGTAGGCGTCACGGCCGTTCTGCGCCCACTGCAGGAGGTGGTTGGCTTCTGTGAAGAAGCACTTGACGACTTCCCAATTGAACTCGTTATCCTCAACCACCAGGATTCGTGCGTGCGTCGGCACTGAGTCGAGAGAGACGTCGGCAGGGACAGCAACTGGGAACGTCTGCTGCTCCACGGCGAAGACGTCGTCGACACGATCGACCACCACGGTGAAGAAGAACTCCGAGCCCTCCGACAGCGTGCTCTCAACGTCGATCTCACCACCCATCAGCTCCACCAGCTGCTTACAGATTGCAAGGCCGAGGCCCGAGCCCGTCGGGTTGTTCTTGCGCGTACGATCGAGCTTGGTGAAGAGCGAGAAGAGACGGCCCTTGTCTTCGTTATCCATTCCGACGCCTGTGTCGGTGACAGTGAAGAGCAGGCGCACGCTTCCCTTCGGTACGGCTTGCATAGGCGACATCTTGCACTCGACTGTGATCGAGCCGTCGTTCGTGAACTTGATGGCGTTGGAAAGCAGATTGAGCAGCACCTGGCGGAGACGACTCACGTCACCAATGACGAACTGCGGGATATTCTGTCCGCAGTTCAGAATCAGCTTCACACCCTTCTCTTTCGCCTTGAACTTGAAGATCTCGATCACATAGTCCAGCAGCTCCTGGACCTGAAACGGGTCCTTCGAGATCTCTAGGTGGCCAGCTTCGATCTTCGACAAGTCGAGGATGTCGTTGATCAAGTTCAGCAGCAGCGAACCGGACACGTACGCCATGTGCACGTATCTCTGGGGCACTTTCTCCAATTTCTGTTCACGCAACAGCTCCAACATGCCGAGCACACCGTTCAGAGGCGTCCGCAACTCGTGACTGAACGACGCCAAGAAGGTGACCTTGGCGGCTTCCATGTGCTTCTTGGCTGTGTAATCTTGGCCGACACCGATGACCCCACGACAGTTGCCGTGCATGTCCTTCTTGCTGGAAGCGTTGACCAAGAGCAGGATCGCACGCCCGTCGGCCGTCGTCATCGACAGCTCCATCTCATCCACATCGATGCCGATCAGAGCTTGGTTCAGCTGCTTCCGGACTGCCAGTCGGCTATCGGGCGTGATAAAATCTTCGACCAGCGACAGGTTGAGCACCGACTCCTTCGAGCGTCCAGTGATACTTGCGATCTTTTGGTTCCACTGGTTGATACGACCAGCAGTGTCCACACCGAAGATCGGCGCATTGGCTGTGTCAATCAGTCGGAAATACTCGTGTTCCTGCGCGACACGATCCGTGATATCCTGACCAATGCCGACGACGCCGATGATGTTCCCGTGGAAGTCCATGCGTGGCGTAGCGTTCAACAGAATTTCGATTTTCGTGCCAGGTCGCGTAATGAGCGGGAACTCAAAGTTCGCCGAGTGGATGCCCTGCAACGCGTCGGACAAGACCTTGGCAACGAGAGGGCGGAACTCAGGCGAAATGAACGTCTCGACAAGGTTTTCACCCAGCACTTCCGCTGTCTTGTACTGAGTGATAGCGGCCGCCTTTTTGTTCCAGATATTCACGCAGAGATTGCGATCCACACCGAAAATTGGGGCGTTGGCCGTGTCGATGAGGCGCGAATACTCTTCTTGCTGTGCGATCCGGTCCGTCAAATCCTGGCCAATACCGACCATACCCACAATCTTGCCGTGCTGATCGAACCGCGCTGTCGCGTTCAGCAGAATCTTGACCTCTCGACCGGACTTGGTGATGAGCGACACTTCAAAGTTGGATTTCTCGTCGCCGCGGAGAGCCTTTGCGAGCACCTCGGCTGCGTCTTCCCTGTTGCTCTCCGAGATGAACTTGTCCACAAGGTTCTCTCCGTACACTTCTTCCCGAGTGTACTGCGTGATGTCGGCGGTTTTTTGGTTCCATATGTTCACACAACCGTTCACATCGACACCGAAGATCGGGGCGTTGGCCTTCTCAATCAACCGTGCGTACTCTTGCTCTTGAGCAATACGTTCGGTGATATCCTGGCCGATGCCGATCATGCCAAAGCACTTGCCATGTTCGTTGAATCGTGGAGTGGCATTCAACAGGATCTCGACACGGCGACCCGCCTTGGTCATCAATGGAAACTCGAAGTTTGCTCGCTCGACTCCAGACAGTGCCTCGTTCAGCACATGGCGGACAGCGTCCTTGTAATCGTCGGTGATGAACTCTTCGACTAGATTCTTTCCCATGACCTCAGACGGCGCAAACTTGGTGATGTACGCTGCCTTTCTGTTCCAGATATTGACGAGTCCTTCCTCATTGACTCCGAAAATCGGCGCGTTGGCCGTGTCAATCATGCGGGCGTACTCCTGCTCCTGTGCGATGCGTTCCGTGATATCTTGACCGATGCCGACGACACCAACGATCTGGCCGTGCTCATTGTAGCGTGGAGTGGCGTTTAGCAGAATCTCCACGCGACGACCGGCACGAGTGATGAGTGGGAAGTTGAAGTTGGCTGCCTGCACGCCGTTCAGTGCCTGCGAAAGCACCAGGCCAACCGCGAACCGGTACTCTTCCGAGATGAAATGCTGGACCATGTCTTTGTTCATCGCATCCTTTGACTCGTATTGCGTGATCTCGGCCGCCTTTTTGTTCCAAATGTTCACCAGGCCAAGCATGTTCACGCCGAAGATCGGCGCGTTTGCCGTATCGATCAGCCGACTGTACTCTTGTTCTTGGGCGATACGCACTGTGATGTCCTGGCCAATGCCGACCACGCCGATGATTTCTCCCTTCTCGTCATAGCGAGGTGTCGCATTCAGCAGGATTTCCACACGACGTCCGACGCGTGTGATCATCGGGAACTCGAAGTTGGCCGTCTCGATGCCCAGCGTGGCCTTGTGGAGCACCTCACTCACCTGCGCCTGGTAATCTGGCGGAATGAACTCCTCCACGAGCTTCGAGCCGAGCACGTCGATCATGGAGTACTCGGTGATCTGCGCTGCCTTTTTGTTCCACGTGTTCACGCGACCTTCCGTGTCGACACCAAAGATCGGAGCGTTCGCAGTCTCGATCAGTCGTGAGTACTCCTGCTCCTGCGCACGACGGTCCGTGATGTCTTGGCCGATAGCCACGACGCCCACGATGTTGCCCGTCTGGTCATATCGCGGCGACGCATTCAGCAAGATATCCAGCCGGCGACCGCTCTTGGTGACAAGTGGCAACTCGAAGTTTGACGTCTCCTCCCCATTCATGCCCCTTACAAGCACGCCATACAGGCTGTCTCGGAACTTGTTGGACGTGAAGGTGACGACGTCCTTACCCAACGCGTCGTCCATCGTGTACTCCGTGATTGCTGCTGCCTCGCGGTTCCACATGACGATCTTGTACTGCAAGTCGATGGCGAAGATCGGGCCCTTGACCGTATCCACCAACAGGTTGTACTCCTTCTCCAGCACGACTCGCTCGGTGATATCTTCGCCGATTCCGATCACGCCGACGACGTTGCCCTTCCAGTCCAACCGCGGCAGTGCATTCAGCAGCAGCTCCAGTCGACGTCCGCTCTTCGTCACCATCGTGAACTCGTAACTCGCCGTCTCCACGCCCTGGAGACCTCGCTGCAGCACGCTCGAGACGTGGTCTCGGCAATTCTCGGCCACCATCGTCGTCGTCAGCACGGCGCCGATCGCTTCGTCGCTCGTGTACTCGCTCAGGTCCTGAGCTTTGCGGTTGAAGACTGTGATGCGTCCCTGTGCGTCCACTGCGATACACGGGGCGTTTGCAGCGTCCAGGATCCGGTGGCGCTGCAGCTCCACGTGCTTCTCGTACGTCACATCGCGTCCTAGCCCGACGATCGCGACGGCTTTTCCCTCGGGCGAGCAGTACGCCGTGAAGCTCATCACCATCTCCACGAATACACCGTCGCGTACTGTCTTGATACGCAGCTTCTCCTCCTGGATCCAGCTCTGTGGGTTCTCGGCCGTCGTGACCTCATCGTGGACTTTGGCCACAGCGCAGCCGTCCACGACGATGTCCGCCAGCGACTTGAGCAGACGCTCGTTCTTGTCTCGCTCTGTGATCCGCGCCATGCGTTTGTTCCACAGCAGTACGGATCCGTCCAACGCTAGCACCACAGCGGGCGCCGCCGCTCGCTGCAGCATGTGCACGACGCTCAGCGGCAGCAGCGCGGACACGGCGGACGCGGCTGCACTCGCGGGCATCTCGCGACTAGTGTTCTGACTCTCCTTGCTTGCTATCTTCCTCTCTTCCTCTCGTCCAAGCAGCGCCACCACCGGCGACTCGATTCGGCTAGTTCAACCACGACCCGCAGACAGACAACCTGCCTGCGCGGATGGCGATATATAACTCTCGACGGAGACGAGGCGACGTGCGTGCGTGCGCGCGTATTGATGGAATCGTCCAGCGTCGCGTCCGTTAAACAGTGTGTCTTCAACACCGCTACGCTTCCTCAATCCTCACTGCGCCAGCCACTCGCTGCGCTTGGGAAGCCGCTGTGTTCGCTCCGTTTGACCCACCGGCGCCGTGTCCTGTCGTGCCGATCAGATCCTCCTGCTCCTCCGCCCGTCCTGGGCTTCTACTTCTCGCTGGGGAGTGATCCGCTCCGCGATTCGGATTCGATCGAAGGAATAACCGACGGACGCCGTGTTCGCTGGCGGCTCTTCTGCCGCGAGATGCCAACCGCCTGCCCTGACGTGCGTGCGTGAGTGCACTACGGTTCGAGCCTCGCGTGCGGCGACTGAAGAGGCGTGGAGCTGTCCTCTCGAGAGCTGTCGGGGCGACTCGCGATGCTTGGGATCCGCTTGCGTCGCGTGCGTGTGGAGGGGTAGTGTGGGCTGGAAGCATGCGGGGGTACGCTCGGGCCCAAATAGTACGTACTGACCCAGACGAGGGGTTACGCGACGTCGGAGTGTCCACTGGTACCGGATTACCAGTAAACAGTATGGAATACTTGCTTTTCCGGTCTTTTTCCGCTGAAAGAATGTGAATAAAATGGTCGTTTTGGAAGTCATTTCAACCAATGAGAAGCGTGGGAAATAGTCCAAAGAGTGTTGGTAAAAGAGGTGTAAACGTAATTGAGTAAGCAAAGAGGGGGAATGTTTCATGCGGATTGGATGAAACCCATTGAAAAAGTCGTTCCACAGTGCTGACTCTTCACCACTTCATTCTTGGAAGGAGAGGGGTTACGCTGTGGGGGTACGGATCTTAGATGCCGAATACAGATGGCTGCACTTGGCAAGGAGCGCCATCTGGTTGGCTGTCCGGCCGATGGCCGAAGTGACTCGAAGAACATGAAGTGGAAAATGAATGATGAAGAAAAACGCGGATGTGTCGAGTGGTGAGGGAGGCCGCTGCGACGTCTCAACGGCTGATGGACGGGACCGGACGAACTGACTGTTCCTGTGAAGGCAGCGTGATGGAGGTGACAGTCAACACGCGCGGCGTGGAGCTGTAACGCGGACAAGGAGCTGCTCGCCATGAGCAGCTCCAGGACACAAGACGGCGAGAGACGGCGGTGTGTGCACGGGAACAACACTGCATTTAGCGACGGACTTGATGGGCTACAATACTCTAGCAGCAGCCACTGTTGCCGCTCTTCTCCGACTTGCCGCCGGCCTCGAGCTTGCGGCCGCGACTGCGTGGGGCCGTGTTGGACAATAGCGCTGGGTTCTCTAGGATCTGCACGACGAAAGATATACCAGACCCAGATGAGAGTCAGCAAGACAGGGAGGAGGTAGAGGGCGTCGAGAGAGCGAACCTTCTGGACGACCTCGTTGAAGACCTGCTGGATACCAATACGCGTCTTGGCACTGCTCTCCACGAACAGCATGCCCTTGGAACGCGCCCAATCCTCCGCTTCCTTGCGGCTCACGACACGCTCCTATGAATGTAGAGAATCGCTTCCGTCAGTTTGATGCTTGTTCATACCGGTACTATAGCAACAGCTCACAGTACCTTGTCGATCTTGTTGCCGACCAAGAGTTTGACCACGTCGCGGCCACCTGCGGGGCTGTATACCTCGACTTCTTGCAGCCAGAGGTCCAAGTTCTCGAATGTATCGCGACGAGCAACATCGTAGACTGTTGTAGCCATTGTGACGTCAGCTTCCCGTCCCCATGATTAGCACAATCCGCGGCGACGTACCCAGCACGATACCCTGGGCTCCGCGGTAGTATGAGCTCGTGAGCGTACGGAAGCGCTCCTGACCGGCCGTGTCCCAAATCGTCATCTTGATCTTTCGGCCATCGACCTGCATCATCTTGACCTTGAAATCCACGCCTAATTCATTCAGCGTGTCAGCATCATGCCGCAACAGCTCGAACACGCCTTATACCCACATACCAATCGTGCTCTGCAGGTTGTCATCAAACGTATCGTCCGTGAAGCGCAAGAGCATGCTACGAACGCACAATAATGGGTCCTACGGTCAGTCTCCACGCCTTATCATCACCTTCACGATGCCGTCCAACTCGCTCACCTGCTCTTGCCGACACCGGCGTCGCCGATGAGCAGCAGCTTGAAGAGATGGTCGTAGCCTTCCATTTTAGCCTTGCCAACTGCAGAATCCACGCACAATTCGCCGCATTTCCCGTCAGCGCGACTTGAGATTCCTCGCCTTCTAGTCGCATGCCAGCGTACCTTTCGCGAAGCCGTGAGACGCTTGATCTCTCGCTTTTTCGTGGGTCTGGAAGCCTGGTGGCGGCGAATAGAGCGAGTGAGGACCCTGTGTGATGAGGAGCTGGTGGGGATGCGGCCGTGGACGCGTCCTGAATACTTGGCGTCGTACGTACCTGGGTAGGATAGGATGGATGCCTGTGCCTCGTTTCTCTTCCCAACAGCTTTCTTCTTCGTCTTCGAGGGTGACACCATGGGACCTGCTATCCTTCCCCATGAGGTTTTATTCATTTTCACAGGCCAAACATCCGGTTTCTAAAGGCGAACATGAGGTGGAAACCGAGATTCTTCATGAGGTTTTATTGTTCAACGTCAACGGGATGGGATATCACCAAACGGAAAGCAACGACGAAAATGAAGCCACGACTTGTGGATAGGAAGCGATGCCGCTTCATGGATATGGACGCCGATTTCTGAAGATGCATAAGAACTCAGTCTGGGACTTGACTGCTGTCGATGAGTACTGTACGATATCGCTGCTCGCACGCGGGTCTGCGGGGATGAAGCGATATGGCAGGGAGACCAATGGAGGAAGACTTGGAGCATTGAGACACCTCTGTGGAGAAGTCTATTCGCTATTGTATCCGCTGTCGCTGCGTTCATGGGAGGCTTGCACGGGCGTCGTTGAAGACCTGCTCGACTGTCTTCATGACCAACTCGAACGTGGCCGAAGAGCGGTCCTTGATCCCGAGAGCGGCGACGACAGGAAGACCAAGAGGGACACTACAATCGCAACGATTAGAAGCCGAGACTTCTCTATATACCAGTGGTTTGCATGCATACACGCACCCGAAATGCTCGAGGATCTGGCGCGCGTATACGAGCAGCAGAGGATCGTCGCGACGGCCTAGCCGGACGTGGATCTCTGGCTGGAACTTGCCGCTGATCGAGTCTTTCTGGTACGCTTCGACCTGGTGTGGCCATGAGCGAACATGGTAATGCTACACGATGCAAGTCAACGAACCCAGATAGGTGTGGACGCACCAGTGTGCCGAATGTGCCGAGCTGTGTGACTGCGATGAAGACGCGGTCGACGAATATGGTCACCGCGACGTCCGTAGCGACGCCGTTGATATCCTGCAAACAACAAGAGAGCTTGTCAGAACACGCTACAATACGGTCGCGATAGGATCGTCTTCAATCCACGATCCATGAACGCACACATCTCCTGGTCTGCGTGCGCAGCGTCGCGACATTCTCCGCTTGGAGCTCCATTTTCCGTGGATGAGTGTTTCTGCCTTGATCAGCCCATTTCGTACTTAGTAGGATTAATTAACCACACCATCTGTACACAAGATTTCATGTTGAAGCGGCGACTCCAAAATGAACGACGGGATGCGATGGCCGTCGCTAGTGATGACTGGCCTCGCTTCTCGCTGCTCACTGGCGCAGGTAGTGCCTATGCGCGTCCACAGACGCAAGATATCGAGCGCGAGCTGCTTCGGCATCTAGTGGGTGATTTCACTGTCGAGTGCTGGCTCCAGATCCGCTCGCGCAAGTCGACTCAAGATCCCGCCACGATCCACGGCTGCTGGCTTCTCCACACGCCATTATGGGCCTGTGGGCTGACCACGACGGGCGATTGCGTTGTCTACAGTGACGGCAAGTGGCTGTCGACAGACCGAGACGGGTCGCGGAGGCTGCATGCTGGTCGCTGGCACCATTTCGCAGGTAAACGGATGGACTTCCCCACTCTTGATAGGCGCCATCTCACAGTATTTTTCCATCGTCTTCACAGTGACTGGCAGTATGGGCACAGGGGCTTTCAGTGTGGTTTTAGACGGTGAGCGGGCTGAGCTGGTTGAGGGGATCGAGCACGTGAATGGACTCGCGCTGCCTGTGTCTCCGACGGCGGGGGTATGCATCGGTTGGTCGCCATACACGCAGTCGCCGTGCCAGCTCCTTCTCCATGAGTTTAGGTTGTGGGGTACACAGCTTCCGAGCGACATCATCCACAGGTGCACTCGTCTCAGTTGAATCGATGTTGGCTTTATTGTTGGTGATACTGACGAGGCTTACGGTGTGGGAAGGTGGAAGGGAAAGTCGATCTCCACCGAGCACCCGTTAAACGACCAGCTCGTCGCTCACTGGAGCTTCAGCAGTGGCTCCTCGTTGCCGAAAGAGTTCGATTTGTCGGGGCGCGAAATGCATCTCATGGTGGACGAGGCTGCCTGGCTACGCCTCACGCCGCCCCATTTCCATCCAGCTATGGAAACACAACCAGCACGGCTTGTAACGTGGCAAGACACACACGACGACGGCAAAAGTGGCCTGAAGAAGTGCAATTTTGTCGTGGAAATCGAAATCCAGCCCCCACCCGATCCATCGTCCCCGCAGAAGTGGCTGAGCTCGTCCACGCTGATTGTGCTCGTGTTGAACTTCCACTGTTTCCGCACTGCGAGCCTCATGGCGTCCGGAAAAGGAGCCGGGGCCATCGTCTCGCTGCAACAGTTTGTTCGCAAGCTGCCAAATGGCTGCAAGATCGCCATCTACGACGCTACGCAAACCGAAGCGATACTTGCGCCGCATGCCATGGATGAAGTCGTCAAGGTAGCTCACCTACATGTTGTTTGAGGTCTTCGATCTCATTCTGAGCGTGGCTTTTCATATTGTAGACACGCGCGGTAAAATTTTTGGAACGGACTGTGATCAAGACACTGATCCCGCTGGTAGAATTACCAGAAAAGACGTCTGCCTGCGTTGCTGATGCCCTCCACCTGCACGCTAATGAGGGGCGGTGTGTCATTTCGGCCATCGTAGTCAACGAGGACACCCATGGGAGTATATCTGAAGTCGCCCGAGCAATGGAAGCAGTGATGGAGACGATTCAAACCAGCTACCGCACAGTCGAAGCACATACTCTTCACATTACCCCGACTCTGCCATCGAAGGATGGTGATTCGGCTGAGTCTCCGATGCTGCAAGCGTCGTGCTTGAGTATGACTTATGTCAGTTGTGAGCGTGACTTCGAGTGGACCCTGGCACTTCTCCTCCATCGTGTGCAGTGTTTGGCGCTTGCCATGGGCGAACTCTCGATTCAGGCTGTCGGTGGAACCACGTTTCGGCTTATCAGCGTATCGCAGCCCCAGTTTCGAAGATACGTCGAGTCAACAAACAGTACACAGCTCGTCATCCCTGTCGGCGCATGCGCGTATAATGCGAGGCTGGTTCTTGCCGGTACTGCAGAGCATCAAGGCGTTGCCGATTCCACCGTCATGGAAAATCTCCTTTCTTTCACGTTCTCCTACTGCTGCGGCGACGGAAGACGCCGTGTGCCTCAAGCAACAGTCAGATTTCATGACGACTTGACGAACCACATCCATATCAAGCGCACAGAGCGGAACCTACGTCTTCGCATCGCCGACGACGATGCAAAGCTGCTCGAGCAGCGCCGTGAGCTCATGAAGATGAAGTCAGCGTTTGTCGCGAGTCTGATCGCCCAGGAAGTCGCCGAAGCCGAGAACATGTTCAAGAAAACCAACATCATGAAGGAAGAGCTATGGGCGAAGCGCAAGTGGATTGTCGAAAGAGCTCTGCGAATTTTTGACGAAGAGGAGCATCAGAGGCGATGCAACGAGGCTGAAGCTGCCCAAGCTCAGTTTGCGGAACGAACAGTGGCGATGCAATCGCGATTTGTTTCGCACTCTCGCGATCTCGGAAGTCGTGGCGCCGGGCGTGGCGGGAATCGCCAAGATTCATCTCCATTTCGTGTTAGAATTGATCCAATTCGGGATCACACTTCAGCTGCTTCAGGAACAGAGCAGGACGATGACGACACTGAAACGCAGCTTCTTCACAAAGTGAGCGTGAAACTGAGCGTGCAGATGAAGGCTCTGAATGAACACTTGGCGAAGATCGAAGATTTGTTCACGAGCGTGCGGCTGGCGGATGCAAAGGGACCCGTGATCATGAACGACACCAGACGAAGCTGGATGGTGCGGTATGAAGATATGATGAAAGTCCAGAAAGAGGTGCTCCACTTGAGCCTCACCAAGAAACGAATCGAACAACGAGTGGTGTTCCTGTCGGATCGAGAAGCTCCACGTCAAGAAGTGGACGCGGAAGTCCAATCAACAAATGCTGCTATCGCTCGGTTTGACAAAGAACGTATCAAGCGTCGAAAACGAGCTGCTCTATGTATGAAAGAGATTGGCGGCACTGTCGTCGACGTGTTCGAAGCCAACCAACAAGTCGATTCGGCACAGTTAGGTCTGGCGAAATGCCGACTGCTCACTTCGTTGGCTCTGCGTGACGACATGTTTCAGTCATGCGTGTACGTGTGCTTTCCTGTGGAGCTGTCGACTCGAGAAGTGGCGATGAGGACGTCTACTCAAGGTTTCACCAATCTCGTACACGCCCTCTGCACAGGCTTGCGCCGCTTTTGTGATGCAACGAGTGAGTCGCCCGTTTGTCACCGAGTATCGTTTGGAGAGAGCTTTCTCTGGTGGGCAGTTGAACAACTTCCTGGTATATCTGATGATTCAAGCTTGAGTGCCAACATCGAATCTCGTCGGGGTGTTCAAGCCAGATCATGGGCAGTGATCATCTTTTCGTACAACGCGATTTATTCGTCGGCACTGGCGATGGCCGACCTTAGAGACGCATTGGCGTCAGCTGTCGACCAAAAGAAACCCGTTCTTCACGTCGAACTCGAGCGACCTATTCAAAACTTGGACGACTTCAAGCGCAATTGGACGAGTCGCTCCATCGAGTTGAATGCCAAACCCGTTCCGGTGGAGCGAGAATTCATGATGTGGAGACAAAACCTCGCGTCATTTCAAGCGGCTTTAAACACACTCGCGCACCACGAGCTGCTAAGAATCTCGGGGACTCCTTTCGGCGGCTGCGAACACAGCGACAGTTCGGATATGATGCAGCAAGGGTTCATCCACCCGTGCTTGACGTGTGTGTGGCCCCGACTGAGCTCTAGTCGAGTCTTGAAGAGCCCCCAGTGTCTACGAGAGCTTGATGAAATCCTAGGCGATGACGAATTGAGCTCTTGGTTCATCGACTTGACGTGCCGCGTGGGTTCGTGGATTGACGACGCACAGTCCGCGTCTCTGCAGTCAGCTCCACGCAGTTACCACATTGATCCAACAGCGATTTCGCCTCAGTCTCGTGCGTGGGTGGAGCAGCAGGAAGGGCGAGTGTCGGCAACCAAAAGCAAATGGGAGGACGCTCGCATCCGGCGTACAAAAGAGATCCAACGGCAGCTTAGTAAGCTGTTCAAAGTGTACGAAGAGGAGACTCTCGAGTTGGTGGCTCTGCAGTTCAAGTTCTACAGGCGACGCGCTGAAATTGTCACTCGGATCCAAGAACAGCTAAACCGGTTGGTGGACGAGCGAAGACTCCTTGAGGCGCGGCTAGAGAAGCTCACGTATGAAGACGAGTTCACAGAGCATGGCCGCACGTGCAAGGAAAACGAGTGCATGGTTGCAGAGGAACTCTCGCAGCATCTCAGCCAAGCGGACGCGGCGACACTCGATCTGGAAGAACTCGATGAGCGGACGGATACGCCGCCAGAGCATGAAACGGAAACAGCAAAGCGGAAGCTAGAGGCCGCATTACGGCAAAGTAGCCGTGCGATTTTGGACCTCGGCCGTACGCACATCGAAGACCGGTTTCGATCCATGATGCGCGCGTTCAGAAGAGACGAGTACGTGGACCAAATCCGGCTCGCACAGGAAAAGTGTGACGAGTACAAGGTACACAACCCCTATCATCTATTACTTAATGCGAGGTGTGACAGGCATCATGTGGTCTGTAGGCTCAAGTGACGCGTATGACGAGAGTGTTCGAAGAGGCAGAACGAATCATGGCGGAGCTGCTGCGGGTACGAGAAGGCTTCCTTAGTGAGGATGCAAACGCGTTCTTCAACTCGTCTTTTATCGAGAACCGCTGCGAGCCGTCGGAGACGACCCACGGATCCGATCTCGAGCAGCTACGCACCCTAGCAAGCGACATGGACTTCCACACTTCGCTTTGCTCTACTGTGATGTCACAAGCTCTCGAGGCGCAGCTTGCATTCACGACAGCGCTCACGTTTCGAGAAAGAGTGCAAACAGCTTCAACTTCATTTCTTCGTGCGTACGGTCCGTCGCTTGAAGCCGCAAGCGATTCAACTGGAAGTGTCGGGGCTCTCAAAGACTACTGTCAGTTCACGCTCGACGAGCCAGCAAGATCGTGGAAGTCCCTGTGTGCCATGCAAGAATACGTTGACCAAGAGACACTCAACGACCGAGAGCGACAGCGACTCGTCAGCCAGTGGAAGCTGCACTTCATGAACACTCTCCTTGGTCTTCACTGTAGCCGTTGGTGGAACGTTTGTCAGCTTCAGCTTCGACAAACGCGGGAAATGTTGCAGTGCGTCAAGTCGGCAAAAGATGGGGCATTCACTCAACGCGGCGTGAGCGAGATAGCCTTCCGAACGGTGGTAGCCGAACGCGAAAGATGTAACCATGAGCTCTCCCTACTCCAACGTCGACTTGTCGAGTCCCGACAGCGCCAGCAATTCCTCTTAAAGCTGCTCCACATTGCCAGGCAATGTTACGAGCGAGCGACGGCGGTGATGAACGAAAAGCTGCAAAACGTCAAGACCGATGTGATTTACAAGAGCTGGTCCACTGTCAGCGACTACCACGTTGGCGTAGTGGGCGAGCTTTTTGATTGGCGATCCCAATGCGCCCAGGACTTGGACGCTCTTGCGGAACAAGTGAAGGAGTGCCAGAAAATTCTCACTGCTAGCGATGAAATCGTCCGAAGCAAGCGACTTGAGTGGCTCAAGCAGAGTATCGCGGATCATTTGGCGTGCGCTAAAGCGGAGCGACACGAAGAGCTGGCTCATCAACGGCTGGAGTTGATCATGTCGTTGGAGAAACAGCGAGCATTCCAGCAGTTTCGAGTACTGGATCCGCGTGGCGTGTGGCTCACGTCGCCGACATTGACATCGTGGTATGACCAAGCGAGGGAAGAGGAAATAAAAGCCACAGCTGCGAGAAGTGGCAGTACTGCTCCCACCCCCAGCGGTGTTGACGACACGCTCATGCAGCTGACGATCGCTCGCTTGGATGTGATCAAGCAAGCCAAATGGAAAGACGCCCTACATCGAAAGCTCGCGGTTTTCGAGCGGATCCTCCACCAGCAGGTCGAAATGCGGCAGGTACGACGCATTCACACGCCATACACGACTTGGATTCGTTGTCGATCTCTAACATGACTCGTTATTTCTAGATAATTGATCGAGAAGTGTGCACATACCGAGCATTGGGTGATCGATTAACCCGTCGAGTGATATTCCTACGCGAGAATCTGGAAAGCAGTGGCCAGTCGGAGTTCTTGAAGGCTGAAACGACCGATGAGTGGAGTCAAACCAGCTCTTTCGATAGAGTGGCAGCAGTGAAGGCAACTCGCACAAGCAGAGAGCAGCTACACGAGTTTGTGTCGTCGGCTCAGCAAGACTTCTTGTTGGCGGAAGCCACAACGTGCCAATTCTCGTGGCGAATGCAGCAGCATATTGCATCGGAGTATCGGGCCCAGCACGTAATCGACCGAACAAAAGAGCAGCTTCGATCTGTCGAAGCGTACCTCAGCGTGCTCCAGAAGAAAGACCAAGAGCTACATGAAAAGTGTCTACATGCTGAAGATGATCAGCCTGTTGACTCGCGACACGACTTGAATATTGCGAAAGCGTCCCGGGAGACGACAGCCATGGGGATGGGGATCACAGCGGGACTGTCAGTTTTTGAGTTTTATGCCAGAGACCAATGGTTTCGCTCGTGCTTGAGCCAAACAACAACGCTCGGAGAGCGGATCAAGAATATGCGTGAGGTGTTAGCGTCCTTGTTAGCAATCAAGCAACGTGCCAGCCAACCCAAAGACGCGGAGAATCCTGAGACCGAGTCTGAATCAACAAAGCCGAACGTGTCCTCTGAAGATGACGACGGAGGCGAAGAGCAGCTCGTGCTCGTCGAGCGAGAGCTGCAGATGGCAGAGCTAGCACTGCTTCTGAATCGTTTTGAAAGCCGCACCGCCGAGAAAACCTCCGAGGCTGTGAAGGACAAAGTCACGAATGGCCTCATGGATCGCACAACGTGGAACCATGTTTGCGACGATAGCGACGCTGACGTCGAGCGCGTGCTATCATCGACAATTCTGAAATCGCGTTTGTTCAGTGTTGATGTTTGTGTGGTCGAGCGTGCGACCTTGTTAGCGCAGCTTCGAGACTTCGCGACGAGTTTCGATCCCCGTCACGTGGCCGGAAATCTCTCCGAAGTGATTTACGGTGCGAGTCTCGACGTGAACGATCTCAAGCTAATCTTTTTACTCCGGTCCAAGGCCCACGTGGAAGAGCAGTGGAGCATCGCGTTGATTGCTCTCTTCTTCGCGCGGCTCTTTCGACGAGCATCGCTTCGTAAGGTCGCTCTCCAGCGACGTGCTCAGGCGTCAGTACTCACGAAAGAAAAACTCTCCAGCATCCAGCATCGACAAATTGCCGCCACCAGCATCTTGCGACTCGACGTACAAGACCAGGAATTCAGCTTGGACACCAAGCTGTCCAATGAGGCACCAAGTTGGATTCGTTCGTTGGTGGAGGCTTCGCGGATTGAGCTGGAAGAGAGTGGAGACCGCGAGCAGCTGAGCCGCGTAGCACTCGCAGTGATGATGGTGAGCGAATATGTGGGAACAGTGAGCTATCCCACGCTGATCATCTCATCTTCGTTTGCATTTCAACACAGAACCAGCCTTTGCATCGTGCCGTCGTGGCTATATATCCGGAAGCTGCTGCTGCCATTTCTCGAGTGTCGGATGAGTTTGAAGAGGCTCGCGCGATAGCTGAGCGACGGCCGCCCAAGCCAACAATGCTTGAGATCTTTTTCGCAGACAAGTACACGATCAAGGTACGAAACATATCCAGGATGGATGGTTTGAGATCACAGACGGACATCGCTTACCGTTTGTTATCTGTAGATCCGGTGGAAACCAATCGCCATGGATCACGATCTCGTGTACGTCGCGGAAATCAGCGAACACCAGCTAAACCGCCAACACCACGAAGGCTCTGGCCAATCGACAGGTCGACGGTACTGGCACCAGGCCTTGACGTTGGAGAAGACGAGCCACACCTTTTATAATCTGCTCCCGGGCCGTTCGTACTGGGTCCGTGTGCGCAGCGGATTCACAAAAACCAAGTTAGGGGAGCCATGCACGCCAGTACTAGCATCCACGCTAGTCTAGGTTGTATTGTATGGCCCATATTACGCTAAGCATGACCCAGCATAGCTCGTAACTTGTCATTATCTGCTGGAAGAGCTGGCCGTTTGGCCGTGAAGCTGCTGTGAGCCAGTTTGATTGCCGCATCCTCTTGTTGGCGGATGTACGTCTCACATGCGCGGTGGGTCGCTGCCTTTTTCATGTCCTTTGGCTTCGTGATGTGTCCTCGTAAAACCTCGAGCTTCAGCTCTTCCGTGGCTGTGCCGAACTGCTTCTTCACGTAGGCCTTGCCGTCTTTAGTATCAAGCCACTGGATGGCTGCATCATGAGCAGTCTCTGTTGCCTTCTTCACGTATGCATCCTCCGCCTCTTTACGGCTCTCTTGAGCGCGTCGTACCGTCTCGCTCCACAGTCGCTCAACACGGTCGATAGTATCGTCAACTTCAGTGGAGACACTGGTGTCTTGTGCGTCGATTGAGGCGATTTGATCGCTATGGAGTTTCGTCATGTGCCGCTTGATCACTTGCATCTTGAGCCTCATGTTGCATTTGCGGTCAACACTTCGAAGCGAGTTGAAAACGCTCTGCGCTGAGAAGCCACCGCTCTTGGGAGCTGTCGCAGCCGTGCGTTTCGCAATGTCGAGTGGCTTTTCACTCTTGTGGTTCTCTGCAAAGACAGCATTCGCACCTGCGTCCGTGGCTTTGAGAAGCCAACGAAGCAAGACGTTGTTCGACGTCCGTGCGCACCAGTGGACAGCATTATCTCCAAGGAAATCGCAACGTTCCACGTCTGCCCCAGCCTGCACCAGTAGCTGAACGATCTGCAGGCGGTGCTTGATGTCACCCTGCAACCAAATCCAAGCCAACCCAGTCAGCCATCTTCCTACCCAGACCTCACTAGGAACAGTCTTGTTAATCACCTTTGCACCTCGGCACGCAGCAATCAGAGGGGTCGTCTGGCTGTACGTCGTATCCACTGCGTGCACAAACTCGCGTCGTGACTCACTCGAACAGTGCTGTGCTAGGTACTCCAGTAGCCAGGCGACTGCCTTGACGCTGCCGTGGAACGCCGCTTCATGGAGCAGCGTCACGCCGCCTCCACCGCTACCACCCATTACATCGCTTTTGCTTTCACGTCGCACAAAGACGCTGATAGCACGCGTCTCCAGAATGCGCCGCATCTCGTCCAAATCGTCGGCTTCCACTGCTTCCCAGATCGTCGCCTTAGGTTTCGACGGCTCTACTGATTGAACCAGCTCATGCACTTCCGACGCATTGTTTTCGCCCTTCCCACTGCCCCTCACACTCTCCTTCTTCCAAAAGGTCTGAGTCTCCTCTTGAACCCGCAGAGCCTTCTGCAGCCATGGCGCATACCGCCTCGCTCCAACAACGGCCTGATCTCGCATTCTGTTGTCAAATGACCTTTCAAGATCCAATCCATGTCGGTTACAAACCAGTTAATATCTGATATTGAGTTTGATTTTGATGTGGTGCACACCACCAGCTCGCCCGCAGCACTCGACGCCAAGGGGGAAATGGCGCGCCGCCGCGAGGAAGAGAGCTCGCTCATGGGCTACGAGCACGCGTTCCTGCGCGCGTCCGAGGAGCTCAAGCAGGCGGCGATGGACAAGCAGATCTTTCTCAGCGACGCGCAGAAGATCAAGTTCTACGCGCTCTTCAAACAGGCCACCGAAAGCGACTGCACCAAGCCCCAGCCGAGTGCGTATGCCTTCCGATGAGGCTAGTTAATGGCTCGTAGGCTCACTGGAAATCGCGTGTGGTTGTATGTGACTGTGTAGGCGCGTTCAAGCCAGTGGTGCGTGTGTTTTTGATGCTGTGGACCGCAGGAATGAGGCGTGGAATGCTTATGAACGAAAGATACTTTTGGCGGCGACCCAGGAACGAGCCAAATGGTAAGTGTTCCTGAGTGGATAGGAGATAATCTATGGATACGGGGCTCATGCGAGTAAAGGAATGGCTGGCAGGGACTCCAGGGCATGGACGTGACGGTGGCCAAGCGCCGCTACGTGCTGCAGGTGATCGAGCTGGTGCCGAGCTTCAAGATGCCGACGGAAGAGCAGGGTCAGCCGACATCGACGGAAGCCTCGACGCCCCCAGTGCCTGCGACTCCTGCTGAACCTGTGGCTGACTCAGAGCTAGCCCCAGTTCCTGTAGCTGTAGTGGAAGCGGAAGTGGCTGTCGCGCCTCCGGTACCAACACTAGCTCCTGTGCAGACTCCAGCTCCTGTGGCTATGCGTGAGCCTCCACCGCCACAATCGGATGTTCGTCAGCGTACTCGCGTCCAGCAGCCACGCCAGGCGTCGCTGATTCAACGCCAGCAACGACGAGCGGTCGTGCCGTCTTACAGCTATGCTCTCATTTTCCTCGAGCTGCTTGCACTGGGTCTCGGCGTATCCATTCTCGTGATTGGAGGCTCTCGATTCCTTGTGCCGCTGTGCCACGAGTTGGCGGCCGAGCATTTCGGTCTGGAGGACTGCAGCGGCGTCAAGTCGTTCGCTCCAGTATTGTGGTTCTCGGCTGGGTACGCGCTCGTGTCGCTGCTGCGATCCAAGGGTTTCCAGTGGCGCCTGCTAACTGGAGAATTCGTGTGGGTTTCCGCGACATCGCCGCTGCGTCGTATCCGCCGCTTCCGTGAGCGCCGTCAGCAAAATGTACCATCACCTGAGGAGCTCCAAAAGGCCGCATTCTTGAAGGAGCTCGGCATCCACTTGGTAAGCAAGCCAGAAGGGCCTCAGGATCGATGGGCGACACCCCGTGTAGAGCTTGTGCTACCGAGTGATCCAGAAGCTCTCAGCTTCGGTAACGCGACGGTCGAGCTCCCGTACACTGTCGAGCAGGTACGATTGCGATGGTTGTCGCGGTGTTTGTGCAAGCCATACTGACTTTTAGTGTTAACGACCATTGTAGACCGCGGATGTTTACTACCGCAAATTCAAGGAGCCACTGCCAGATCCGAACAACCACTTGTTGGTCGCGTTGGACGATGAAGAAGTGAAGGAGCTGGAGGAGTGGGACGCCGTGTACCGGCGTCGATTGCTTCGCTTTCGCAATGCGACACCGTACTTGATCAAGCGCTTCGTGAGCAGCGACTTTGTCGAATACGTGGAGCACTCACTGTTCGACAGACGCAACCGAGTAAGTTTGACGATGCTTTTACCCCTATGCCTACTACTCACTGATGACCGTAATGCTATTCGCCTCGATTGTTTAGGTCTTCTACGTGTACGTCAAGAACAAGTCATTTGACACGCTTGGCACTATCGAGGACTACTCCATCTACCAGCCCACTGACGGCAAGCCAGAATGGTGAGTAGAAGACAGAAACCCGACGTATCCTCGCTCTTCCTGCTCACGAATCTCGAATGCTTGCTTAGGACAACGCTGACGCAGAGTGCTCGCGTGCATATCACGAGTTCGTCGGTCGGATTCTTCCGCTCGCAGGTGAGCATCAAACGTTTCCTTCTTCTCACCGGATCAAGTACCCATTCTTCGTGTGTTCGCAGATTGAGTCCTTCATCTCAAGTTTCTACGCCAAGCAAGCACCGAAGGCTCGTGCGTATCACTTGACTCGACTGCACGAGGAATGTGGGGACCCTCATGGGCTCCCGGCTCCGCCTTCAACGCCAGAGAATGCTTAGAAGTTGATCATCCGCCTGAATCGATTGGTAAGCTCGCCATGGTCGTACAAAATGCATAGAGTTGTGGGGATATTCGACGGTATGGTATCCTTGGACGTGGATAGGGTCTCTTGCGGTGTGTCGGTTCGTGAATGGTTTAGATTGCGTCTCCAAGATGTTCCAAGCCGTTTCAAGTTACTGAAGTCGCCAAGGGTCACTTGGGCAGAGATGCGTGCTGTTGGTGGAGGGTCCACGCCGGCGTTTACACCTGATTCGACCGATACGAGAGCAAGAATCGGTAGGGAATGTCGAAGGTGCTCGAGCAGCTCATCGCGCGAGGGCGACGCGAGCGGAAGCCCACGGAGCAACGAGATGTGGCCTTCAGCCTTGCTGAGATCTCGACGAATGCAGAGCTCCACGAGAAAATGGTCGCAAAGGGTGTGATCAAGGCGCTGCTCACGCTGATTCTCAAGTCGACCGACGAAGAGGCGCTCCGCTTGGCTTGTCTGTGCCTCGCCAATACCGCATCGACGCCTGGCGCTCGCCTCAAGATTGTGGAAGACGGTGTATTGCCGCCATTGCTCGAGTTCGTCAAGCAGCAAGAATCCGACGGCATTGCACGCCAGTACCTCGCCATGGCGATTGGTAACTTGGCTGCTGAGCCAGAAAACCACGAAGAGATCGTCAAACTGGGTACGATCGAAGCACTTGTCAAGCTACTGGACCCGGAGATGGTCCACGCGGGCATTTACTGCGCGTTTGCGCTTGCCAATCTGTCCGTGAACAATGAGTATCGTCCGCAAATCGTCGAAGAAGGCGCGATCCCCCGTCTCATTGCACTGGCGTGTTGCAGCGACCAAAACGCGCAACGCCAATCGCTCGCGTGTCTTCGAGGCATCTGTATTACGCCAGCGAATCGCATCACAGTAGTGAAAGAAGGCATGCTCGACCCGCTTGTGTTGATGGCACGATCCGATGAAGCAGATATCCAGAGAGAAGTGGCTGCTGCATTCTGCACGCTGTCGGCAACAAGTGAAAACAAGGTCGAGATCTCGGATCGTGCGCTTCTCACGATCATCTCGATGTCTTTGTCCGGGGACGCTGCAGTGGAAGAGTTTGCGTGCAGCACGATCTCAAATCTCATGGAGCTACACGAACTTCACGACAAGCTGCTGCGTGAAAATGGGTTGGCATCAATCATGGCACTAGCGGTGGCGAAGGATCTAAACACACGCGCCGAGGCGTGTCGCTGTCTCGCAAATCTCACGGCAAATGAAGACGTCCAGCCAGCGCTCATGAAAGAAGGCGTGCTACAGCCACTAGCGCATGCGCTGGTGCTGGACCACCACGTGTGTCAGCGGTACGCAGCTCTGGCCTTGGCCAACTTGTCGACCACAGCCAGCTACCAAGTTCAGATTGTGAGCCTCGGTACGATTGGCCCGCTCATTCGCTTGGCTCAGGCCTTTGACCGGGAACTCGAAGCACGACGATACGCGGTGTTGGCGATCGCCAACTTAGCTGCGATGAAAGCGAACCATCCAGCACTTCTTGAGGCTGGCTGCCTGCTGTCTCTATTTTCGTTGGCGAGCACAGCGGACGCGTTGAGCCAGTACTACGTGGCTTTTGCACTCGCCAACTTCGCGTCAAACGATCTCAACCACGCGCGTATGGTTGAAGAAGGCGGGCTACAGCCTATCATTACGTTGGCATCATCTGAGGACACGGATGTCCACCACCAAGCCGTTGCTGCGATCCGTGGGCTTGCTGTGACCGAGTCAAACAAGGTGAAGATTCTCCAAGAAGGCGGTCTCGAACCGCTCATCTTGCTGCTTCAATCGGAGGACCTCGAGATTCTGCGTGAGGTGTGTGCGGCGCTATGCAACCTGTCCATCAGTGAAGAAACCAAGTACGAGATCGCGAAATCCGGTGCCGTGACACCGCTCGTCGCCCACGCACAGTCGGAAGACATGGAGCTGGCCCGTCAAAGCTGTGCGACGCTTGCCAATCTGGCCGAAGTCGAAGAAAATCAAGAAAAGATCTGCGTCGATGGTGGAGTCCAGCCGCTGATTCGCATGATGCGGTCACAGTTCGTCGAAGTCCAGCGTGAAGCCGGCCGAGCGCTGGGAAACCTGTCTGCGTTCAAGCGTAACCACGACGATATCATCGAGCACGGCGGCCACCAACTTCTAATCTCGTACTTGCTGTCACCAGACATGGCGTCCCAGCGTGTTGGTTCACTGGGCATTTGTAACCTTTCGACGAACACCGACTTGCGTGTGCTGCTGATGGAGAGTGGTGCCATGGAGCCGCTCATGTCCCTCGCTCGCTCCGAGGACGTAGAACTCGAGATCCAGCGCTTTTCTATCCTGGCGATCGCGAATTTGGCCTCCTGTGTTGACAACCACCAAGCCATTGTCGAAGAAGGCTCACTGCCACTGCTGATTTCGCTCTCCAGCGCGCCAGATGAAGAAGTTCGACAGTATGCGGCATTTGCACTCGTGAAAGTCGCATTGAATGCGGATCTGCGGAAGCGGATCACGGAGGAAGGTGGGCTGGAGCCCGTGCTCTACCTAGCACGAACGCAAGATGCCGATATCCACCAAGACGTGCTGCCTGCGATATGCACGCTGTCATTCGCTGACGCCAACAAGTCGGATATCTGTCAATGTGGTGGACTGCCTCCTCTTATGGCAGCTCTCTCCAGTCCAGACGTCGGCATGCAGCGGCAGGCGTGTTGTGCTATTGCAAATCTTGCCGAGGCCATTGAAAACCAAAGTGACATCGTGAACGCGGGTGCGATTCCTCCGATCGTCGACACGTTGATCCACGGCAACGTCATTGTCCAACGCGAGGCCGCACGGGCACTGGGAAATCTGGCTGCTAACTGCGACTACGCCGACATCATTCTACGCAAGGGCGCTGTTCCACCGCTGGTGCAACTACTGGGCAGCGAGGTGATTGACTGCCAGCGCATGGCAGCGATGGCACTGTGTAATCTTGGCACAAACGTCGACAATCAGCCAAAGATGGTGGCCCAAGGCGTTCTCACACCCATCATTGCCCGTATCGATGACGCTCTGGATCCTCGGTCACAGGCTGACAATGATGTCATTCGATACTGCCTGCTTGTGCTCGCAAACTTGGCGGTTTCGCCAGCCACACATCCGGAGCTCATGACAAGAGCACTCCATCTATTGTCAGGGTACTCCAAGCACCGCGATGTCAAGTGCCGCCAGTTTGCGATTTTTGCGCTGGGCAATTTGTGCAGTAACCCGAAGAATATCGAGCAGATCGTGGACGCCAACTGCCTCAAGCCCATCATTTCGTTCGCGTTCCCAGGCGACCCGAACGTTCAGTTCCAGTCGATTGCAGCGCTTCGAGGGTTGTCCGTGCATCAGAATGTACGGCAGCAGGTGGTCCGCCTGGGTGCTCTGGAGCCGCTCATCCTGGCAGCTTCGAGTGAAAGCATCGAAGTTCAGCGTGAAGTCGCCGCGACACTGTGCAACCTGTCTCTCAGTGAGGAAAACAAGATCACGATGACGCGAGGTGGCTGCTTGGCACCACTCATTGCTCTAGCATGCTCGAAGGACTCGTATCGAGAACGGCACGCGGTCTGTGCGCTTGCGAACTTGGCTGAGATGATCGAAGGCCACACACACAAGAAGATGCTAGAAGAGGGTGTGCTTACACCCCTCTACGCGCTGGCAACAACGGAAGATCTCGAGGTGAAACGCCAAGTGGCTCGTTGTATCGCGCTGTTTGCTGCCAAACCGTCCAGCCAGGCAACGCTACTACGAAGCAACGCCCTGCGATACATCTCGGCGTTTACGGAAGAAGGTGAAGACGTCATGTGCCGCCGATTCGGAACGCTTGCGATCGGCAACGTCGCCGTGGATCCCAAGCACCACAAGGATCTGTTCGACCAAGGAGCAGTAACAGCCTTGATGACCGTCGAGAAGGCGACGGATTTGGAGACGCGTCGTGCCCTCGCTTTTGCGCTCAACAACCTCGCAGCCAATGAAGCCAACAGTGCGATCATCGCCAAGCTCGGTGTGCTTCGGACCGTTGTCGCACTGCTGCAAGATGCGGATGAAGACACGCATCTGCAAGCTTGTTTCGCGCTGCGCCGCATGGCGATCGAGCCCAAGAACCGCACGCAAGCCGTGTCGTTTGGCGCCTTGAAGCCACTATTCAAACTCGCGTCGTCAGAAAGCGTCGAAGTCCAGCGTGAAGTGTGTGCAGCGCTGCGGAATCTATCGCTGAGTGAAGATAACAAGGTCGTGATCGTGCTCAATGGCGGTCTTGCACCTTTGGTCTCACTGTTCCACTCAGGTGACACGGAAGTCGCGCACCAGGCCGGGGGTGTGCTCGCAAATCTGGCTGAAGTTGTCGAAAACCAAGGCAAAATGGTAAAGGAAGGGCTGTTGCAGCACGTCAAGTTCGTCTTGCGAGGCGCTGCGAGCTGCAAGAGCGTCGACGTCCAACGTGAAGCGCTGCGGACCATCGCAAACATGGCCGCCGAGTACGCGTACACAGCGGAGATCGTGTCTGGTGGTGCATTGACTCCTCTCATGGCCGCACTCACATCTCCTGACTTCCTCTGCCAGCGCTACGCTGCGATGGGTATCGCCAACCTGTCGACCAACACGGAAAACATCCCTAAGATCGTTCAGGACGGTATGGTCCCGATGCTGATCGCGCTTGGAAACAACCTCAACAGCGATCTGGACACACAGCGGTATGCCGTGTACACGCTCACGAACATGGCCAGCGTACGGGCGACTCAGGCTCAACTCATGGATGCTGGAGCTCTGAAACTCTTCGCATCGCTGCTGCTTCACCCCGATGTGACGTTGCGAAACGCTGCGGCATTTGGCATTTCCAACTTCACGGCGTTTCCAGAAAACCACACGATGATCTTGGAAATGGAGACCTTGGAGGCATCCTGCATTGACGCATTGCTGGCGATGGCCAAGTCTCAAGATGCCAAGTGCCAGTACCGCGCTGTGTGCGCGTTGCGAGGTTTGTGTGTGAATGAGCTTGCTCGAATCGAGATTGTCCGTCGCGGGGGCCTCGAACCGCTACTCGCGTTGACGAAGTCTCAAGACATGGACGTCCAGCAGGAAGTCCTCGCGTGTCTGTGTAATCTATCGCTGAGCGGTTGCATTGGTGCTCAACCAGATACCTTCATCAAGGCCATTGAAATGGAGTCGCTCGTGTCGTTCCTGTGCTCAGCGGATGCCACTTTCAGACTATTTGGCGCCGTGACGCTCGGCAACATCGCCTCGCGAGTAGAGCACCAGAACTCGTTGGTCAGTGCCGGCGCTGTGACGCCGCTTGTCGAGATCGCCAACTCTGTGGACATCGAGACCCATCGATGTATCGCCTTCGCGCTGTGTAACCTCGCGGCGAATCCAGAACGCCGTGACATGGTCGTAGAGCTCGGTGGTATCGTGCCGATCATCCAGTTGGCATGCTCCGACAACCCTGACGACCAGCGCACCGCCATCGCAGCACTACGAGGCATCTCGAACAAACCCGACTCACGCGTGCGTATCGTCCAGGAAGGCGCACTCGAGCCATTGCTTCTCGCGACCAAGACAAGCGACGTAAAACTTCACCGTGAGGTTGCCATGACGGCCTACAACCTGTCACTGACCGAGAAAAACAAGCTGGCTATCGCCAAGTCGCCGATGATGGGTGCGCTGATCACGCTCATGCTTTCGGCGGACGCGACAACGGCCACGTTCGCGTGTGCCTGCGTGGCGAATCTAGCGGAGAATGTGGATACACATGAGAAGATCGCCAACGAACGCGGTCTCCACTTCTTCGTTGAATTCCAGAAGGCCATGCCAGCGCAGGTCTCGCGAGAAGCCGTGAAATGTGTGGCCAACTTGGCCGCAGACTATGCACTCCACGAATCGTTGCTTGCCGATGGCTGCCATGAATTGCTGGTCCAGGTGCTCAGCCATGCCGATGACTCCACGCGCCTGTTTGCTGCCATCGGCCTCAGCAATCTCGTGAGCAATACCCAAAACCACTCACGTGTACTGCGAGAGCAGGTCGTCGTGCCCATGATTCGGCTGATCGCGGACCAAGCTAACCCGGACCCACGGCGATTTGCGCTGCTCGCTCTTGGTTCGATTTTCTCAAACGCCAAGAGCCACGCGGCGTTTGTGGACCAAGGTGTCGTATCACCGTTGATGCTGGCGTTGCGCTCCGAGAACGACATGGAGATGCGATTCTATGCCGCGTTTGCACTGGGAAAGCTGGCTATGAATGAGACTTACCATGAGCTCATCGGTCAGGCCAGTGACAATGGTAAGCCACTGATCGAGCTCGCTCTCGATGCAGAGAGCCAGCACCACGTCAGCGCTCAGTGCCAGGCCGTGTCAGTACTACGACGCATCACATGCCTCGACATCAACCAAATGGATATCGTGACCCACCATGGCGAGATGCTCATGGAGGCGCTGCTCAGCTGTGCGGCTCAGCCTGACCTCGAAAGTCAACGCGAGGCAGCAGCGTGTCTGTGTAATCTCTCGCTGACGTTTGCAAACAAGCTCGTGATCGCGAAGTCGTCCAAGCTTCTGCATCAGCTCATGACGCTGTGTTTATCGACCGATATTGAGGTCGCTCGCAATGCGTGCGGCGCTGCTGCGAACATCGCCGAGCAACAGGGCACACACGAGTTTCTCGTCGATGTGCGCGCGATCCACGTCGCCATCAAGGCATCGCGCAGTCGCCACTTGCCAGTCTATCGGGAGGCAGGACGGTGGGTCGCGAACATGATGGGCACACCGGAGTTCCACGCGGCGCTGTTGAACGAAGAGGGTATCGCAGCACTGATGCGCGTGGCCAAGATCGAGGACCACGAGTGTCAGTACAATGCCGCACTGAGCTTACACAAACTCACCTCCAACCCGCTCACCCATCGAGTTATCCTGACGGGCGGTGCAGTTCAGACACTTCACAACCTGCTCACTGTACCAGGCCTGGACGTGCGTCAGCAAGCCGCTGCGGCACTCAAAACCTTGTGTATGTACAAGGAGAACAAGGCCAAACTCGTGGAGGAAGGCACGGTGATGGCCATGATCTCGTTGATGCGTAGCGACGACCTGCCGCTGCAGTGCATGGGAGCTGCTGCGTGCCGCCACATGGCGCTCCATCCTCCAGTCAAAACACTATTTGTTCAGGAAGGTGGCCTCGCGCCTGCGTTCCACTGTTGCTTTATCGACAGTGATGACTTGCGCGTCCAAGTAGCGGGACTGCTAGCGATCCTCAGTGAGAGTGTGCACATCCAAGTCGAGATCGTCAAGCAGCCCAACGGCCTCGCGGCATTAGTCGAACTTGCCGTCAAGGCGAGTCACCACGCAGAGACAGCACAGCTCACGAGCCGCGCATTCGCCAATATCTCTTCTAATGCGGAGAACCACATCGGCGTGTTCCACACGGACGAACTGCGCGCAGTTTTCATCTTGGGCATGTCTAAAGAGGAAAACTGTGGACGAGATGCTGCAATGTGTATCGGAAACCTTGCTGTCACGTCTAAGAACCAGTGGATGATCTCCGAGTACGGTGGACTTGTGCCTCTAACACAACTTCTGCAGAGTGCATTTGCCTCAAATCGGCAGCATGCCGCACGCGCCATGTATCGATTGAGTGCCCACGCCGAGAACCAGCTTCGTATTATCGACGCTGGTGCTTTGCATCCGCTTGTTCGTCTGCTGAGTGAGTACACGGATGACCACGAGACACAGCGCTGTGCGGCCATGGCGATATGTAACCTGTCGAGCAACCAAGCCAATGAGCAAAAGATCATGAAAGCGCACGCTATGAAGCCGCTCATCGCACTCCTTCGATCCACGAGCGTCGAGTGCCAGAAGTTTGCGTGCATGTCACTGTGTAACCTCACAGCAAACCCCGCGAACCAGTTGCATCTCGCGCACAAAGAGCAAGATGGTGTTGAGGCACTGGTGGATTTGGCCACATCGTCAGACCCGGAGTGCAGTCGATACGCGAGCATGACCCTCGCCAACGTCGCGGCGCATCGTCAGAACCGTGTCCTGGTAGTTGAGAAGCACGCCTTACGTCCATTTCGTGCGCTCAGTTTCTCGCCAAACCTCGAGTGCCAACGCAGTGCAGCTTTGGCGATCTACAACGCGTCGTGTGCACAAGTAAACCAGCTCAAGATCGTCGAAGCGGGGCTCGAGGCCGCACTGATCAAGCTCGCGGGCTCCCATGATGGAGACTGTAAGCTGTATGCAACAATGACGCTGTGTAACTTGGCTGCAAATGTCGACACGCGGCAGTGTGCTGCCCGTGGCGGAGGTCTCCAGGCGTTGATTCTGTGCAGCAAAGACGTGGATGCATCAGTGCGCCGATACGCGACCATCGCTCTATGTAACCTGGCCAATGATCCGCTATTGCAGGTGCAAGTGCTCGTGCATGGCGGTCTACCATCGATTATCGCGACGACGGACAAGGACGTCGACCTCGAGAGCCAGCGTTTTGGTATCATGGCCTTATCCAACTTGGCAGTCAACGAGACCAACCACGAGCAAATGATATCGCGTGGAGTACTGCGGGTGGCGCTTCGACTCGCGCAAAGCAAAGACGAAGACATTCGTCAGTATGCGGCTTTTACGCTGGCCAACTTTTCAGGAAACGCCGACCATTGTGCGATCATCGGTGATGAAGGCGGCATCTTGGCGTTGATTACACTCGCGCACTCGGAAGACGCCAATTCCCACACACTCGCGATCTCGGCTTTGCGTCGACTGTGCCAGTTCTCGCCTGCCAACCGAGGTCGCATCGTACGTGGTGGTGGTCTCGTTCCACTGACAATCGCGGGCCACACGGAGGAACTGGAGACGCAGCGTGAAGTTGCTGCAACGTTCTGTAATTTGTCATTGAGTGACGAGTACAAGGTGGAAATCGTGAACCAAGGCGCGCTCAAGCCACTCGTCAAGCTCGCTCAATCTCCAGATCTCGAGGTCGCTCGCCAGGCCTGTGGAGCTCTCGCGAACCTGGCAGAGCACTTGGAGACGCACGATAAGTTTGCCGAAGAGCGAAGCGGTGCTTTCCTCATCGCTCTTATGAAGCACCGCAACTTGGAGATCCACCGCGAGGCGTCTCGTACGATAGCCAACTTACTCTCGAGTTTCAAGCACCACACCGAGATCATCGCCGATGGACTGCCTGGACTCGTGCATCTCGGGCTGTCGCTCGATAGTGAGTGCCAGTACAACGCTGCACTCGCGTTCCGGAAACTGTCGCCCAACTTTGCGAGCCACCGCGGTCTCATTTACGAAGGTGGCCTCAAGACGCTCTTTTTCCTGCTGCAGACCAAGGAGACGAATACCAAGCGCCAAAGTATTCTCGCGTTGCGTGACCTGGCAGCCAACAATGAACACAAGCGCAAGTACATGGACGAGGGAGGCTTGCCTGCTCTGATCACGTTCTTACGGGAAAGCGAACCCGTCCTGCAGGCGCCAGCAGTAGCAGCGCTCCGCCATCTATCAACTCATCCTGATATCAAGCAGCCCATTGTGGAACAGGGAGTTTTGCGACCGCTTCTCAAGTGCATGAACAACGCACCCAAGAGTTTGCTCGACCTGCAGTGTCAGTGTGCTGGCTTGTTGGCGAATCTGTCCGAGCATATCGCCAACCAGACCAAGATCGTCGACGAAGGGCTCACAACCGCAATGGTGACGCTCGCTCTGGGTGTGGAAAGCGCTGAAATCCACCAAGACGTCAGCCGAGCACTGGCTAACCTGTGCTCGAACGAGGAAAACCACCTCACCGTGTACAAGCAAGGAGGGCTGAAGTGCCTGATCCACCTCACCAACGCCAAGGACGACATCACGCAGCGATATGCGGCTATGGGTCTCCGTTTCCTGTCAACCAACCCGCAGATCCGAGTCTACATTGTCCAGGAGAGTCTACTTGCACCGTTTATCAAGCTCGCACAGAGTTCGATCCTCGACTACCAACGCACCGCAGCGTCGGCTTTCTCCAGTTTCTCGCTGAACGAAGAAAACAAACTAAAACTTGTGCGAGACGGAGGACTCACGCAGATCCTCAAGTGCTGTTTGTACGAAGATCTGGAAGTGAAGCGTGACTGCGTGTTTGCACTGGCCAACATCAACGACTCGCTCGAGTTCCAAGTCGACGTGGTTCGCGAAGGTGCGATCCCCGTGATGATCCAAGTGGGTACTCAAGACGACGACGCTCGCATCCAGCGCGACTGTGCTCGCGTGCTGGCTTCGCTATCCATCACGACGTCCATCAAGCAGGAACTGATCAAGCAGCATGCACTCAAGACGCTTTTCAAGCTCACACGCTCCCTTGACAACGCCACGCAGAGGTTCGCGACACTTGCGATCTGTAACCTCGCGGCCGGCGCGAGCAACGGCGACTCGACAGCCGCAGACAAGATCTACATGGTCGAGCAAGGTGCGATCCGTCCATTGACGCATCTCGTGCGGTTCCCAGATGCCGAGATCCAGCGGTACGCCGCATTGGCTCTGGCTGGCTTGGCCTTGGGTGACCACGGGAACAACAAGATCCGCATGGTCGAAGAAGGCGCTGTTCATCCGCTGGTGGATCTTCTGCGGTACCCAAGTGCTGATGTCCAGCTCTGTGGTTGCTTAGCGATGAATGCTCTCGTGCTGGGCAAGCACACAGTGACCAAGGTCGCCGCGATGCAGGAAGGAGGCTTGCTGCCTTTGCTGGCGCTGCTGGCGTCCAGTGACATGGAGTGCGTGCGGTGTGCGTTGTACTGCCTCGGATCGCTGGCCGAAAGCAAGGACGTGCTGCTCAAGCTCGTGGAATTGGGCGCCATGCCACAGATTGTGGCTCAGTCCCAACGCAGCGACACAGAGATCAAGCGGAACTGCGGCTACTTCTTCGCGTTGCTCGTGGAGCAGCAGACCGACTACCACGATGACTTTGCCAAAGAAGGAGGACTGGACGCAGTGATCTCTCTGGCCTGCGTGGAGGACATGGAGTGCCAGGAGTACGCGACGTTCGCGCTCGCACACTTGGCGTCGAACCGCGAGTACCAGGTTCCGCTTGTCGAACGTGGCGCTCTACGACCTTTGATCGCCATGATGTCGGTCCACGCCGAGCCTCGCCACTACGCCGGACTCGCACTGCTCAAGCTAGCGGACAACTACGAGAACCACCTGCGTATCGCCGAGGCAGGAGGCATCCAGGCTCTTCTACGGATCGCTCGAGCTAGATCCACGGACGAAGAGCTCCAGTACAAGGCCTCGCTCAGCCTCGGGCAGTTGGCGAGTAACGCGACCAAGTCACTGCCCAACCACGGCAAAATGGGACTCAGTGGCTCGACGGCAAGCGAGTCGATCGGGGCCGGCGTGGCCAAGATGGCCGCCGTCACGGATAGCATCGCAGCCAAGCGAGCCAAGGAGAAGACCACGCAGTACATCGACGACAAGCTCGCACGGGAGGTCCGCAACAACCGCTAAACCGGAGATTGTAGCCATTAATTTCTGTATTTTGAGAATATTCACTTCATAAATCGATATCCAATCATACAATCATATGCCGAAGGTTTTTTGTGTGTCGGCCCCAGAATACGTCATCACAAATTTGTCACGCGCACCAAATGAACCTTGTTTTGTAGATAGCCGATTTTCAACCCTTTTTTGTGAATAATAGTTCACAAAGCGCCCTGTTTTGGTTTTAGATGGCCAGATCCAGACCCAAACCAAGTCCTATCCGGTTCGTCGCGTGCTTCTGGAGCACAAAGCGTGCCAACTTGCTCCACGATCTGCGCTATCTGCTTGGGCGTTTTCGTTCCGCACATTTCGCCAATCTCTGTTCCGACCGGAGCACTCCCATTCTCATTCTCGTATCCTCTCTCTCAAGAGCTCTTCATCTCCACCAGCTACTACCGACCCAATATGACCCGCACCGGCCTCCACTCGAGCCTCCACCACCCAGCGCAGCGCGCCTGGAGCGAGCCGCACTTTCACCCGTCGCAGCTCGTGTACCCGCTGTTCGTGACGGCTCGCCACGAGGACCGCGAGATCCGCGGCCTCGAGCCTGAGAAGCAGTGGGGCCAGCAGGCCGACGGCAGCTTCTCCACGCTGGTGGCGCACCTGCGCGCGCTGCAGACCAAGGGTCTGCGCTCTGTCATGCTCTTCGGCGTGGTGGAGGACAAGGACGCTCACGGCTCGCTGGCCGACGCCGACCACACGCCCGTGATCCAGTGCACCAAGGTGATCCGCGCGCAGCTGCCGGAGCTGCTCGTGTCTTGCGACGTGTGCATGTGCGAGTACACGGACCACGGCCACTGTGGCCTGCTGCGCCACGTGGACGGCGAGCAGGTCATCGACAACCCGAGCACGCTTGACCGCCTCGCGACTATCGCGCTGGCGTACGCGCGGGCCGGCGCGCACATGGTGTGTCCGTCGGATATGATGGACAACCGCATCGGCTCGATCCGCAAGGCGTTTGACGACAACGGATTCCAGCACGTGTCCATCATGGCGTACACGTCCAAGAAGGCCTCGTGCATGTACGCGCCGTTCCGCGACGCCGTCGAGTCCACCTTCACGGGCGACCGCAAGCGCTACCAGCACCCAGTGGGCAGCACGAGCCACGCCGAGATCGCGTTCGGCCGCGACCAGCAGGAGGGCGCCGACATCGTGATTGTCAAGCCGTCGCTGTTCTACGGTGACATTGTCGCGCGCTTCGCGGCCCGCGGTACGCTGCCAGTTGCCTGCTACATCGTGTCGGGCGAGTACAAGATGCTGTCGGACTACGGCAACTCGACCAACTCGCTGGAGGAGGTCGTGCGCGAGGCCCACTTGAGCCTGCTGCGTGCCGGTGCCAGCGTGCTCATCACGTACTTCGCTCCGTTCATCCTCGACCGCTGGACCAAGTGGTAGACGTCCGAGCGAGCCGACGTGATGGCGAATAAGCCACAAATACCGTAAAACCCTGTAAACAAAAACGTCAAATACCCCTTATTTCCTTCGTCGTTCCGTCCACCTTCCTGTGGTCACAATTTCATCCAATTAAAATTTGGTAATCACGATTTCAGCCAATCATGTGACTCCGTATGTTCTTGTGGGCTGGAGCTGGTCATCGAAGAGCTGATCCACTGACACGTGAAAGGGCTCATTCGCTGACCCAGTGGATTGATTCATACACACAGCAGCAACATGGAGCAGGCGATCGTGGCCAAGGGCAACGAGATCCGCGTGCTGAAGGAGGCGAAGGACGCCGCCAACGCCGACAAGATCAAGGCGCTCGTGGCCGAGTTGCTCGTGCTCAAGGAGCAGTACAAGCAGGAGACGGGCAAGGACTACGTGGCCCCCAAGGCCGAGGCCAAGCCCAAGGCCGCCAAGGCTTCTACGTCTGATGCTGCTGCTGAGGAGGGCAAGTCGAAGAGCCAGCTGAAGAAGGAGAAGAAGCTCGCGGAGGCGGCGGCCAAGAAGGACGCCAAGAAGGACGGCAATGTGTCGGCTGCCGCCAAGCCCAAGGCGAAGCAGGCCAAGCCAGCCAAGCCGTCGGAGAGTGCGAAGCCGGTCGACAGCGCGCCCGTGCCGGCGGACAGCGAGCTGCTGCTGCGTCAGGTCGAGTTCAACAACCAGATCGTGAGCTCGGGCAACAGTGACGGCCAGGTCGTGACGCCGTGGGACGTCGAGGCCGAGAACGGCGTGGACTACGACAAGCTCATCGACACGTTCGGTTGCTCCAAGATCAACGAGGACCTCATCGCGCGTATCGAGAAGCTCACGGGCCAGCGCGCGCACCGCTACTTGCGTCGTGGATACTTCTTCTCGCACCGCGACTTGAACTTGCTGCTGGACTCGTACGAGAAGGGCGAGAAGTTCTACTTGTACACGGGCCGCGGTCCGTCGTCGGGCAGCCTCCACATGGGCCACTTGATCCCGTTCACGTTCACGGCGTGGTTGCAAAAGGTGTTTGACGTGCCGCTCGTGATCCAGCTCACGGACGATGAGAAGTTCCTGTTCAAGGACCAGACGCTCGAGGAGAGCCGCGTGATGATGATGGAGAACGCCAAGGACATCATCGCCTGTGGCTTCGACATCAAGAAGACGTTCATCTTTGCTGATACCGAGTACATCGGCCACATGTACCCACAGATCCTCAAGGTCCAGAAGTGCGTCACGTACAACCAGGTGCGTGGCATCTTCGGCTTCACGGGCTCGGACAACATCGGCAAGTCCGCCTTCCCGGCCGTCCAGGCCGTGCCTTCCTTCCCACAGACGTTCCCAGTGCCTCTGCGTGGAAAGACGGACCTGCGCTGCCTCATTCCTCAGGCCATCGACCAGGATCCGTACTTCCGTATGACGCGTGACGTCGCCCCACGTATCGGCTACGTCAAGCCAGCGCTCATCCACTCCAAGTTCTTCCCTGCACTCCAGGGTAGCTCCACCAAGATGAGCGCCAGCAAGGCCAGCACGACCATCTACATCTCGGACGCCCCAGAGGAGATCGCCAACAAGATCAAGAAGTACGCGTTCAGGTACGAGACTCGCTGCGGTTTAGCCGACTGGTATGACTATTGCTCACCATTTTGTACATACTTTTCTCGTTTGCAGTGGCGGAGGTGAGACCAAGGCGGACCACGAAAAGTACGGCGCCAACCTGGAAGTCGACATCCCGTACCAGTACCTGTCCTTCATGCTCGAGGACGACGAGGAGCTCGCTCACATCGCTCGCGAGTACGGCAGCGGTCGCATGATGTCGGGCGAGGTGAAGCAGAAGCTCATCGACGTCATGACGTCCTTCGCCGTCGACATGCAGGCGCGCCGCGCGGCCGTCACGGACGCCGAGGTCGCTGAGTTCATGCGTGTCCGTGAGCTCGAGTTCTAAGCGGAAGTCAAGGTTAGGCTGTAGATCACACCCTCACTCACCAGAAGACGACACGGTGGTCGCGTGATGTTTCGGCACGCAAAAATGTGTTTCTGGAGTTTGGTTGGTGTTACGTTGGCATACAGTACGTGTGCGACACTGTGTCGCTGTTTTGTTTTCGTTTTCGTTGGTGCTCGCTTCGTGGCACGTCCTTCCAGAGCAGCCTCATCGCCAAGCTCTGATCGACTGCCTTAGCCTGGCGTCCGATCACCCAGCTGCCATCAGAGCGTCTCGCGACTGCATTCGGAGCTCACTTCAGTTGAGACCAGCTTGGCCGCTTGAGGCTGCTCTGTGTTGGTCGACTCCGGAACTGGCGTTGAGTGATGCGAACCGGCTCGTTGTTGACGAGGCTCCACCACTTTTCGGGCGCTTTTTCTTTGGACTTCATCTCTTTCTTCGTCTTTTCTGGATCTGTCGGCGTGCATATTGACAAGTCCCCGTTCGATTGATAACAATCAAACTGCGGAACTAGCTTGGATTGGCTGTGCGATCGCGTCGTGGATGGAGACACCAGTCATCAAGAGCTGGTAGAACGTGTACCACGCTTGGATGATCTGCGTTGGAAAACAATCATGGTCTCATCAATATCAATCCACGCGAGTCTTAAAGCAAGCTCCCTACCTCGTGCATGCGAAAACAGCTTCCGATGCTGCGGGTCGTCTTGATAGGATCAACGATGTACGGGGACACGACAATGCCGGGCTCCAACGAGATCTTCTCAACCGGAAGTGGAAAGTACTCCCTGCAACGAAAACAAACTCATTAGATCCATGAGGTCATCAGGTCTTCATCCACAGCTCGTGAGAACTCCTCACGAGCTTGATCCACAACGAGAAATACATACCCAGCGTTTGCAGTTGAGATTCCAAAGCGACGGTAGTCGAAAGTGACGTAAGTCTCGAGGAACAGCAGCAACATGTTACCGAGTCCCGTGCGCCATGTGAGCTTGCCACCTCGAGTGAACTCGTAAACAAGTGCCCCTCGAGCACCCTCCGTATGTCTGTAGCCACCCAACAAGGAGAGCACACTGTTTTCCGATGAGCTTCGGCCACGGCCAGTCTCACGCGCACGCTCAAGCTCGAGAGGTTCGACAACGTGATGTTCATCCCCACAAGCCTACGTAAGCATCAAAGATGAGTACAAGGGCAGCAACAACGCCGTAGTGCGACAGACTGACCTGAAGAAATCGAATGACGAGAAGCACCAAGCCGTACGACGACAAACCTCCAGTGAAAGCGACATTCAAACCTGAAGGGAAATGAAGGGGGTGAGGCGATGTACGGCAAAGAGTCTGTGCAAAGCAATCAGCTTACCATGGCGTTGGATGTGGGTTTTCAGAATCAAGACGAGCGGGCGGAGGGCTGGCATCTCGACTTGGTGGGAATAAATAAGCGTCCGTGCACTCAATCCGCTGTGCCCAGGTGAATTGGCGCAGGTCAGATCCAGCATCACCTCTGTCTTTGACTTCGATGAGCCGGAGTACACGATCTTCAAAACTGGGATCTTCGCACCATCGAGTAGCTCAACTCGCTTCGCCCACGGCTGCTGTTGCAGTTCGTCAGCTAGCTTTCGCAACATGTCCGCAGGCTCCTCATTAGACGAAGAGGAGAGAACGCAGTCCACATCACTCATCGGCAGTGCGAGCCGGGTAAAGTTAGACCCGTAAACGTCGACTGTCGCATCAGCCCAGAGACTGTGGGCGAGCTCCTGCAGCTTGGCCAGTGCCTTGTGCTGGTGGCACGCAAGCGATCGCAATTTCGAGTCGATTCGGTGGACAAATTGGTGAGCGTCGCGACTCAGTGCGCTACAAGATGCATCAGTTAGTAGAAGCTCCAACTGAGGCCCACAAAGCTGCGAAACAAACCTGTAGGTGGTGGAGTCGTCTGATGCGTAACTCTGGCTCATGTTGTAAGCTGGATAGACGGCGTATCCAGTTTGACCGGGCTCTGGTTCCACGACCCGCGAGCGGAACTGTCTATGGTGTAGCACTCGATACTGTGGAAGTGCGTCGTCGCTACTTCTGGGCACTGGCGGTTTGTCGGTCCGTTGGAGCGTCTCGTTTATCTGCGGATGATCGTCGATCTCAGGTTGCGGTCTGTCTTCAGGCTGAGCTTCGTCACTGTTTATCCTTCCTCGCTCACTCTGGGTGATGACCGCTTGTGTACGGTCTTGATCTGAGCTCTGGTTGCTCTTCGAGCCTTCGTCAGATCCCTCGCCGTCGCTACTTGCAGCGGTCTTGGAGGGAGACTTGCACTCTGGATTCCCTGGACGTCGTTGGTGCTTCAAAACTGCGTCTCGAAAAACAAGGGGCTTCGATAGAGGAGATGTCGACCCTCTTTCAGGTGACTGGTTGGCGTTTGAGCGGCCACATTCGTTTTCAGCCGCAGATTGTCGCGTGTCACTCGACAGTGATGGGAAATGTGAGTCGTCGCTACCAAAAGGGACCACATCAAGTGTCAGTGCCTCATCGTCTTCGCCGAACAACGCGACAGTCGTCATATAACGTACAAGTTTGAGTGTGTGATCTCCTTCTGGCTCTTGGACGCCGACCAGACTCGCTGTTTGCTGCGACCAGCGATACTACAAGACACAACACACCAAGTCACCGTCAATAAGCTCTCAATCCAGACCAAACAATAGCTTTGACGTACCCCTGGGCATCGTCCTTCGCCTTCACATTGTGTGAGTACTTGCACGCAGGACCGAAATGGCAGCTCCCATGGACCGCGAATCTGATGCAGACGGGCTTCTCCACACACTCAACCGACGGCGCGAATGACTCGGAGGCACGGGTAGGCGCCGACGCTGGCACTGGTGGAGGCTGAGGGGGTTGGTTGCTTTGATGCCGAATAGCCCGCTTGGTGCCCGTGTGATACTGGTCGTGCGGGGCTCGGCGCGGAAGCACCACGCCGTAATTGCTCACTGGGACGCCGCTGCTGTAGCGGTGGTACGCAGGCATCACGGGCTGCGCTCTCTGGGCATACAGAGGCAGCGCAGGCGGCGTAGCTTGTGGCTGGTACTGTAGCGGCTGGAAAGGCGGATACGGCTGGGGAGGGTACTGCGCGAGATACGGTTGATGCGGCATCGAGTGGCGGTGGTGGAGATGCTGCTGGCGGCTGTCGTAGTGGCGATACTGCGCCGCGACCGTGCGGCCTTTGAGCTTGCCGCTCTTGAGCTCGTGGAAGGTGTTCACGGATTTCTCGACGGCAACGTCGCCGCTCTTCATGGCTTCTTCAAGCCCACGGACGCGGATCACGTCCTGCTCACGCACACAGTCGAAAGAGCTACTCCTGCAGATCACTTGCTGCTCTCAAATGAGCGTGGGGGGGCCCCGTGAAGTCGCTCGGGAAGAGTGGTTTCCGATGAAAATACCGCGTTTCCCCTCAAGATCGCGCGGGTCGGCGGGCAACTTCCGAAACGACGCACACACGTGGACAATGCGCCTCTCTGCGCACACTCGCTCCGCTGATGCGGTGGTCGCCAGCGTGCAATGGGGCGACGTAGAGACGGCTTTTTCACGCGCGATTGCCGTGGTTTCCTTGGCTTAGGACGTTGCTTTTGCTTCTCCGAGGTGCTCGGGGACTGCAGTTTGTTGGCGTTTTCGCCAAGTCTCTGATTGTTGGTGATGATAAAAAAGCCAACACAACAAACAGAGACAACAAAACCGCACCAACTTTTCAGAGTTGGCGGGTTTGAACTGAAGCAAAAACCCATCTCAGCTGCCGGGTCGCAGGCATGACAGGCCTCAGAGCCAAATTTGGACAGGCGGAAGGATCCCAGAAATCGACCCACACACCCAGATCATGTGAATCGAACGGGTTTTAGAGATGGAATCGGCCCACCAATTCGTTGGCGTTTTACCGTACGTTATGTTGCGAAACCAACGTTTCCTTGTGACAACATACAAACAGAGAAAAATCGAGTCGGACGAGGCGGCGCCATGCCATCAACGCGACATCATCATACGGAATCCCATCAAGTCACTCCCAGTCGCTCTTACATATTACCAGCACGGTACTCCTCCAGCGTCGCGAGCGTGCCAGTTTCAAGGAATTCGTCGATTTTGGCGCCAGCAGACTTGCCAATGCCTTTGAGTTTCTGGGCCTCCTTGCCGGTGTTGATCTTGGTCTCGGCGTCGCGGATCGCCTTGGCAACCTTGGACCACGTGCCGCCCTTGAAGCGCTCACCGCGCTTGAACTCAAAGCCAGAGAGCTCCGCAAACGCATCCGCGAGCTCTTGGTTGTCTTCACAAGTCGCTGTTGGCTTGGTGCGCGCCTTTGTCTTCTTGTCGCCATCATCATCTTCCTCCTCCTCCTCAGTTTTCACCTTCTTCGTCGCGCGCTTCTTCTTGCTCTTCGGCTCATCGGCATCTTCTCCATCGTCTTCCTCCTTCACCTCCTTCTTGACTGCAGGAGCCTTGCGCTTCTTGGTCTCGGTCGCCTTCTGACCAAACTTGGCGATCATTTCCTGAAGATCACAAAAGCGATTCTCAGTTATGCGTCCTCATCACTCAATATCGCTGCCTGCCTGTACGCACCTTGAGAGCCTTTTCTAGCTGGAATTCACCCTGCCATAGTCAACACGATCACACCCAAGTCAGCATGTTGGGCGTGGTGACATACACTAGCCATCAATCCCAGCAGCTCTTACAGCCTCCTTCGTCGCGTTCAGCATGGTACCAGCCTCCACCATAGCGTTGATCGGGTTCTACATGGGAACAAATCGCTGCTCAGCATACTCTAGAAGATCACCATCGCAACCGCTTGTGCTTCTCACTCACCGTCGGGACCGTGACATTCTCCTTCTCACAGAGCGCCAACAGCTCCTTGGCCGCCTTCTTGCTTGCCTCGCGACTCATTGCTGCCTGTGTATCTTCGCGATCCGCTGTCGCTTTCGGTGCTGCTGCGTCGGCAAGACGGCTTGCTTGTCAAAATCGCGGTCCAGTCGTCGCGCCACGAGCTCTTTGGCGGTGGCCTTTCCCGCCATTTTTAAAGAGGCTTCCCTCGCTTCTGTGCCATGCGAACCTAATCTCGTCCACGAAATGGAATCCGTACTTGTGAGTGAATCTCTGGTCCAGGTTCAACATGGGAGAGATCCCATCCATCGTCATCGTTGATGCATGGGCACCACCACCGCCTTCGCTTCTAAATATCGCCCCCTTCCATCCCATTGCAACCACACGTCGCTGAAAAGCAAAGGCCCAATGACCTCGTGCGAGCTGCAACTCGATGCAAGTGACATGTAACCAACGGCTCTGTATGCTCCCTGGCGCGAGCCCGGCGTTTGGCGTGTAGCCACTCGAGCCCTTGGCCCGTGGGAGCTGTCGTCTTCAATCCCCCACGGTTTGCTACGCAAGGGAGACCCTGCGGCATGTCATCTCATTTTCTTCCATGGCGTCAATCCAGAACCGCCCAGCGCATGGCCAGAGCCCCAATAGCCGCCGCGTGGCTACGCTTTCCACATGGGACCACACTGCATCCCATGACCTCACCACAATACCAGTAATGCGAGCTAAACTACTAGTCAGCCAGCGTCCAACCACATAGTGATCATGGTGAGTCTGCCTCTTTCCGAGCTGCGAACGCAGATCCCATGGTGAAGTCGGCGCAGCTGGCCTGCGCCATCCACACACTGCGATGATATTCTGGACGTGTGGTCGCCGACCTCAGTGACTGGCGAGGACAGCATCTCGCTTGCCTTTCTTCCATGCCGATGGCGGCCCGTGGAAGAAACTTCGCCTCGTGTTCAGCGAAGATCTGAGCGCCGCGCTTTCGAAACGGTCCGCGCAACTTCCCACTTTTTTCTCCAATTTTTCGCTTTTTCCGCCAATTTGAGGTTTTTCAACCCACGCAAATTTTCTACCAAAAGCGCGACGACTCGTCGCGATAAAACCTCACGACCGCTCAGGACCACAAGAAAGAACCTTGGTCCCACCTTCCAAAACCTTGCCGGTCCACTGCAGTGCTGTCCCCTCTGTGCAACAGTGCCCACCGGCGACAGCTGAGCCAAGGGCCGACGCCAACAACCGCAAAGGCAAACATCACGAACCAAACCAACAAAAAAGGAAACACCACCAACACCAACGTTGGCGTTGGCGATTTTTCTTCCACCGCCGCACACCCATCTTTTGAACCCGTTCGAGTGGGCGGCGCCAGTTCGCAGATCCGAAAAAGCACGGAAACCGCAGCACGCGCGCGACGAAAGCGCCGCGGTCTCTACGCCCCACGCCGTCCAAGCGCCGCAGACGCCGCAGACGCCGCACCAGCACCACGCGCCGAAGCCGCCCGACTAAGATCGACGGAAAGGTGCGCGGTTCTTCCATTCCTGAACGCGCAGTCCATCGACCAAACCACGAGCTCCTTGGCGCTCTACTGGTAGTGACCACCTCCCCCCGCATCCGCCTCCGCACGCCAAGCCGCCAGCGGAACTCAGCCGGAACACGCGACGCGTCCGTGTCCTCCTTTGCATCCCTCGTTGTCTCGGTGCTTCTGTAGTTGCGTCGAGCTTCCACGTGACGACGCCGACTGCCATCCTCATCCCGACACGACACCATACGACACACAGTGATTCCGAGCGACCGGATCCATGCTGATGACAGAGACTTACCCGACTGGAGCATTGGCAAGCGCCACCACCACATCCAGCAGTACGCTGGACAATGACTCGGATGGCTACTCGGAGCGGGTATGTTGTGAATACGCACTGGAAGCAGAGCCACAGAAGATGCTGACGATTGATGGTATGTGTGGGTTGAATAGTTGCGCTTGAAGATCCAGCCACAGCCGCCCAAGTTCCCCTTCCGCGACCACCCGTTTGAACTCACCGTGTACATGGTGGACCCGTCAGACCACCTCAAGTCTGGGTACGTGGTTAGCCATCAGCAGTTGGAAGCTGCATCCTGTAGCTTACTGACGATGGATTCGTTGTATTGGTCACAGCGTCACCGTGCCCCTCAACGTCGAGCTCTATTCGGCTGAGAAGATGACGCCGATTGAGAAGCAGATCCTCCACGTGGACCCCTCGACCAAGCCAGTGATCAATGGCGACGGCATCTGCAAGCTGCGTCTGCGCATCTCGGAGTGCTCGATGGCCATGGGTAACCGCAAGTTTGTGGTCCACATCTCGGCCTCCAAGCAGGCCGGCTCCGATATGAACATTGTTCCTGCCGTGACGTCCGAGATGACTGTGATCCAGCACCGCCTCGTGATCCAGGAGAACCTCCCCGACCTGTGGTACAAGGACGAAGGCGGCCGAGACAAGTGCATGACGCTGCCGATCTACCTCGTCAATGAGAAGAACGAGCGTGTACAGAACCGACAAGTGCCACTGCGTGTGACGCTGCTGTATGAAAACGAGCACCCTGTGCTCAAGCAGGACATCCTCAAGATGTCACCTGACTGCCAACGCCTCATCGATAACTCGGGCAAGGCCATGCTGAAGCTTCGTATCGAGGATGTGTCCAAGAACCATCAAGGACAGGCCTTCCGACTCAAAGTTGAGGCTGATACCGCACAGTCGCCAATGAACTTTGATGTCGCCTTCGATCTCAGCTCGACCATCTCCGTCAGATCCAAGAGAAACAAGAGAAGACCGCTGAAGCCATCGGGAATGTCGATCACCCACCACATCATTGCTGGTGCGTCCAACCCAGCGTCCGCCACGTCCTCACCGTCTTCAAACCCAGACACGGAAGCAACTCTGTCGCTTGGCGGATTCCCATCTGATGAACGGGAAACAAAGCGGATGCGCCTCTCACCAAGCACGAGTTCGGGTGCTCAAATGGCTGCTTCTGGGGCCCAGAAGACGACGTCCCTCAATGGTTCAATGGAGAGTATCCTATCCTGGACTGGAGCGGTCGTGAATGGTCTGCAGCAGCTGGAGTGGCAGAATGTCGGATACGAATCCAAGACTGACGGCACTGCCGACCCGGAGCGTCCAATCTACCGCTGCCCAGCCTGCTGGAGATACAAGGACACGATGACGTACGACACGGCTCAACACGACACCAAGTGCCTCATCGCCAACCTCCTCCTGGCCTACATGACCGACACTGTCGGACACTTGGACTTTGTGCTCAAGTCGATCGAACAGTTCCCCGCCATCTTGGCTGCTCAGAAAAGCGGCAAGATGGGTGACGGCAGCAACGGTCCAACTCTCGTCAGCCCACAACACCTGAACGGACTCGGCGACCACCCCTCCACTCCTCAGCAGATGATGACGAGTGTGATGATGAGCCAAGCGATGGTTTCGAGTGCAAGCGGCGGCCACTTTGCTATGACCAACCCGATCTCAAGTGCCCCACCTCCACTCACGCGTGGTTTGACTGAGATAATGGGTGGTATGGAAGCTCCAACGCTCATGCGGGGCAACTCGGGTGGTCTGTCCGAGTTCATGCGCTCATTGGATGACAATGGCGAGGCGTCGGGCATGTACTTCCAGAATATCGCCAACCAAGCCCAGGCATCCAGTAGCCAAGTCGCCGATGCCATCGAGATGCAAGTCTTCTACGTGTTGGCTCGCATGATCACACTGAACGCGACGAACCCAATCGGCTTCCCTGCTTTCGACGCCTCGATGAACCTGCTTGGCTTCTACCAGGAGGGCCGTGAAAATTCGACAACCGAGGTCATGTTCGTGCCTGTGAGCGACATCTCTGCGATCACGCAGAACGAAATCGGACAGACCCAGCGTCTCCTGCGCACAGAGATCAAAGAAAACAGCAACGCCGTGCACACCCTCGCCCGGTGCAACAACGACTTGGTCAAGCTCAAGGAGGACGTCATCCTCTTCCACTGGAACGCCAAGGACCGCAGTGTACAGCAGCAGGCGTGGTAGACGAACATCCATCACTCCCGCATCGTGCTCTCCTTGGCAGCGTCCGCGGACACGAAGTTGTGACAACATGCAGTATTTATTGCCTTCGTGATTCATATGACAGTAGAAGTAGCCAGTCAAAGTGAGCCCACAGCTCTCCACACAATGTAAAAAGACTTTTCCGACGCAGCTTCTCAGCTTTCGCTTGCTTCCACCGGGCATGGTAGTGGACAAAAGCAGCCTCGTGAAGTTTGTTGTATTGGGAATTCCCACGACTTCGATCGTCTAGTGGGACTTCTCAGTATAAATATTTGAACCTGGTGAATACGAGCAGTGTCATGAGGCGGTTGATTCTTCTGCAGTCGACTGCCGCGTCTCGTATTCTGACAAAAGTGAAGATGAAGATGACCAGCGAGCAGTTCCTGGGCGACTTCTCCAGGCTCCGAGCGAGCTGGTTGTGTACGTGGAAATGCGGTGGAATGGGGGCAGAAACACCAGCCACAGCGGCTTTGGCAGGCGCTCAAGATCTCGCATCACGTCTCCGAAGCTTCTCTTGTGCGTTGCGACGCCGTTGATCGATGCTAAGTGGTACCCGTGGCGTAGCCTGTTCAACCCTGGCGTCGTGCCCTTACCAGTGAGCCGGTTCACAAGCGGCATCATCGCGTCGTCGTCGCGCACCAACGTCATCCCGAGAACACCTGAACGCCACACAAGCACCACTTCCGGGTCTTCGTCTTCGTCCGCGCTATCGTCGTGGAACTCGCTGCGAATAGGACGCATGAACCACTTCCCCACGATACGACGCGAGGCCAACTGCGGATTTCTTTGGCGGCTCACGAGAGCTCCGTGCCGACACCGAGGACCACAGCGTTCATGGGTCCACCGCTGGAACGTGATCGTCAGTTGCCGTCCACACGACTTGACCATTGCCATGACGGCAGGAATGCCCCAGCCAAGCACGCTCTTTCCGTTGACCTCCACCATCACATCACCAACTCGAACATTCGTCCGGTTCTCATGGTGAGCGTTCTTTCCAACGTGGTTGGGCACGCTAAACACGACTGGAATCGCATCGGGGCCGTCAGCCACGATGGAGATACCGAGTGAACCGCCTTCTACATGCACGATGGTTCGCTCAACGTGGCAGCGATCAAATGGAGACCGAACGCGGAAGCGAAGCAAACTACCCGGCTCAGACGTTCTGAGAAGAGTCTCGACGTCCGCATCATCGACAACCCCACACAGCAACACGCCGCCGACACTCTCCAGTACGTCTCCTGGTCGAATGCCATCACCGCTCCAGGCCTGCGGACTCGACACCTCCGTCACAATCCACACGAACTGGGCTTCATCCAGCAAAAACCGTCTCTCCACAACCCAGCCACGATGCTTTTCGGTGGGTTCGCGTAGTACACAGAACTTGAGGCCGTCCACGCGCAGTGCCAAGCGGCGTTGTAGCTCTACGACTGACGGGGCTGTTCGGGCAGCCTGCTTCTTGCGTGCATGCTGGGTCTTCGTCGTCGCCAGACGGAACTTGACGCGCTCCAGAAGCCGCTTGAAGGGCATCGTCGCTGATTGCACAGTGCCGTTCATACGGCTCGTGAACGCCGCCGGCTTGGCCGATTCGCGTGGCAGCTTTGTGCTCTCTCTGTCATATGGAGGCAGTGGCTGTGGAGCTGTTGAGGGTGGTGATGGCGATGATGGTGATGGCGATGATGGTGGCTTGGCATCGCGACGCATCAACCGCAGACGTCTCCGTACGGCATCCATCGTGCTGGGGTTATACCGCGACTGCTGATGGATGCGCCTCCACGCTCTCGCTGTTGAAGAAGAGGAAGCAAGCCCAGCAGCACCATCGCGATTCACTGCGCGTCGCGTCGCGGAACCCAGCGGCATCCCACCAACCGTCCCATGTGCGAATGCTAATCCGTCTCGTCCCAAAATCTCCACTAAATGGGTACAGTCACTAAAGCGAGTTCAATGGGTCTGTCTGTTTTGGCGCGAAAACGGACAGCGTAACCTGGTTACGCTTTGGTCACCCAAGTGAGCTTCTGACTGCAAAATGGTGGCGTCGGGGAAGAGGAAGCGGCCCGCCGCGACGGCGACGCGGCCAATCACGGCGTTTTTCGAGCGTAAGAGACCGACGCCAGTCTCGCAAGAAGCTCCATCAGCAAGTGCGCATCAGGACGTGTCGAATGCAATCGGTGAGGTCGAAGAAATCGACTCGGAAGGCGAGGAGATCACCGTCGTCGCGACGGCGGAGCCCTCCAATTTGACGACGTTTGCGCCGAAACCGCACCAGCCACAGCCGCTGAACACGGCGCATCTCACGCGTATCGTGCACCGTCGTGAGTTGGGCAGTCGTGCGCGCGGCGTGCCGTCGAGCAGTGTGCAGAGGCGTCGCCAGCAGACCGAGCAGCGGCTCCTGCGGTGGGCTTTGACACAGTTCCGACGCCTTCCGTTGCAGCTCGCACTGCCGGACGACGCCATGCGGATCGTACAGAACCACCGCCTCGCGTCCCACTGCTCCGAGTTCTTCACTAGTTGCCTGGCCTTCGACTCGCAAGGAGCGCTGCTCGTGGCCGGCTCCTCGAACGGCGTCATCGCGTTGTTCGACTGTGACGAGATGTTCCACCGCACCATCAACCTGCCACAGGTATGTGGCACACGCCGTGAAGCTCACGAGAGCATGGAGCGTCGGTGGCTTATGTGGTGGTATGGATGGATAGGAGACTGTCCCCGTGGAAGGCTTTGGATCCGCCATGTCAGTGGCTTCGACTCTGAACCCGGTACGTTTGATTCCCATGCCGTACATTCACGATAGGGGTGCTAATGAGGTACGGCGGTGCAGATTCACATGATCTTCACAGGCAATGAGGTCCAGCGGATCCGGTGGAACCCCATGAACCAGGTACGCTGTGGATCTGTGTACAGTACTCATGATGGCGTGCCGATAGCTGGTGGTGATGGCGTTGTTATGCACGTGTAGGACGAGATCGCGTGCTGCTTTCTGAATCGCAACGAGATCTTTCTGTACAACCTGCAGAAGTTTCCGTCCAAGCCGTACCAAGTGGTCAAGGCATCCAGTCGGCCATCCAGTGGGTACTCGGACCTCGTGTTCCTGCCGGCTACGTCGCCTGTCGTGGACACGAAGACACCAAAGAAGAAGCTTCGAACGGGATTGATCGTTGCTGGTGATGTAGACGGCACGCTCCGTGCGTGGGATCTCCGTTTCCCCACGAAGCCTCAGTGGGTAGTCTCGACGGGCTCACAGCCTGTGACGTCGCTCCTGCTCGACCACGACAAGCGGCTGCTCCTGTGCGGGACGGAAGGCGGTCTATTCATGGTGAGTGGCTTGTTTCAGTCTGCTTGGGTTGCAGTGGTTGACGCTGATCTGTTGATTCTATTCAGTCCTACGACGTACAGAAGCTTGTGGTCCCAGCCTTTGGTTCGAAGCCGATTCCGCAACGAAGGGCAGCGTTTCGAATCCTTGACGTCATGCTCCGTAAGTGCCTTGTTGATCACAGGGCAGTGCAATGCTGCGGGTGTACCTGATCGATATTTTGCCTTCTCGTAGCGGTGTTGTCGTCGGAAGCCGCGGCGTTTCTGAAGTACACGATGCGCGAGACCACGTCTGTGTTGGCAGTGACATCGATGCACTTGGTGCCAACGTCGGCGAGCCAAGTCGTGTTGCAGCTACGCAATCAGTGGCTTGTCGTCGTGGACATCACGACTAGCAAGGTGATCAAGCTACACACTCCGGTCAAAGGTAGGTGATCCAGCACTTGCCGACAACGAGAATCTTGACCGAGAACTGAAGAACGTTCGATGATGACACAAGAGTTGCCACCAACGCTTCGACCACTCGCACAGCCACTACCAGCAACCGTTCTGCACAGCGCTGGCGACGGACTCACCTCCCACCAACGCGGTCCAAGCAATCGCCAGCAGCGCCACTCGTGGCTCCATCTCCACCGCTGCCCGAGTGCTCTCGTATTCCATGGTGACATGATCTGTGCGGGACTTCCAGACGAAGATGCGCTGAGTATCGTGGATCTGAATCGAATGGATCTACTGCGAGCCAAGCGACCGCAGTCTGAAGGCGCTAGCAGTGTGTCGTCGTTGTTTCTGCGAGCTCAAGACAAAGTCGAACGGCTCAGTCGGTTCTGTATCGATATGCCAGACTTGGTGACAGCGGTCGCTGTCCACCCAATGCAACACTGGATCCTGTGTGGTGGCGCTGAATTGCGCATTGGAGTCCTCGGTGTTGCTGGCAATCGAGAGACGGAAGACGACAGCAATGTTTCACCTGTGGTCGACTCTAACAACACGCCGCCAGACGTGAGTGACGGTGAAAGAAGTGTTGATGAAGACTACAGATTGACGCCAGACATGTCGGAAGTGAGGGAATAGTTGATGAGGACTTCGAATACTCGTGAAACACCAGCTTTAGTGTTCAGAAATGAACGGTGAGAATTGCTAACCTTAGTGGTCAAGATCAGTTAGACGATTGCTCCAGTGTTGACAATTGCAACCAAGCGATTCTTGACGTTTCAGCCAAGTGTCACATGCACACGCACTCACATATTCACACATACACACAACATACGCACAACATACAACAGACACACAACATACGCACAACATACGACAGACACACAGACAAAACACGTACTGACCCCAATGACAGCATTCAAAACACAACTAACAGGGATTGCAAACCGTGCAGACGTCGTGCGGCGCAGCAGACTTGGCTCGGTCCAGTTACTGGGCTCCACCTCGAGCGTGTCATCGGGGCAGTGCCGCGTTCCCCGGAGGATCGCTCCACACACCAGACCCCAATTTGCCGAAAAGGGGTCAGTCGATCGGC
>JAADVL010000230.1:0-39487 GCA_023334995.1 Pythium sukuiense
ACAGCAGTGAAGGTGGCGAAGGTGGCGAAGGCGGCAGCGGCGATGGTGATGGTGGTGGTCTTCATGGCGGCGGTGCAAGATGAGACGCGAGGCTTGGAGGTTTCTGGATGGGGATGTGACGAAGCTTGGCGGTTGGCGAGCAAATGCGGGAATGAATTTGTTGCAAACTTGGCGTGAGCGTATCGTGATTGACATGCTGTATGAACGCGTGTGATGCCGACACAGGTGGAGAGACCTGTGTGGTTTGCGTGTGAGGTCGGATGGATTGCTGTCAGTGTCAGTGATGCTTTCACTCGCGAATCGAGTGATGTGTTCATTCGCTCAACTACGCACGACGACCCTCGGGATCACTTCTCTCAACATTTCACTACACAGGATAGGGTATATTCTCTTGCTCTACTAGTGTCATCAAAAGAGTATGGCAGCCTTTCTCTCACTAGTATCCGCGTGGTGGGTAGCCCTGTGGTGGATAGCCCTGCTGCGGCGGGTATCCCTGCTGAGGCGGGTATCCCTGTTGTGGCGGATAGCCTTGCTGTGGTGGGTATCCTTGCTGTGGTGGGTAGCCCTGCGCTGGAGGATACTGACCCTGAGCCTGCGGCGGGTAACCAGGAGCTGGTGCTTGCTGCGGTGGGTATCCGGGAGCTGGCGCTTGTTGTGGAGGGTAACCCGGTGCAGGCTGCTGTGGTGGGTACCCTGGCTGAGCTGGTGGGTATCCGCCTGGAGCTGGTTGCTGTGGTGGGTAACCTGGCTGTGGTTGCTGCGGAGGATATCCACCCGGCGCTGGAGCGTGTCCCTGAGGAGCATATCCACCAGGAGCAGGCGCCGCATAGCCACCAGGAGCTGGTGCATGGCTGGCAGGGGCCGCATATCCACCAGGAGCAGGAGCCTGGCCTGCTGGTGCTGGGTATCCAGTCGGAGCAGGGGCAGCTTGGCTGTAGCCACCAGAGAAGCCCTGAGCAGGGGTCGCCGCACCTGGGTAGCCACCAGGAGCTGGAGCGCCGTATCCACCAGGGGTAGCAGCGCTAGGAGCCACACTGTAAGGGCCACCCGGTGCGCCAGTCGGAAGGCCGGCGGGGGTCTTGGCTTGCTTGGCGACCGGCACATCCTGCGGCGCGTCGCACACTTCCAGCAGCAGCCGTCGGTAGTCGCCGCTGGTCTCACCGTAGATACGGTCACGCAGCTCCTTGCCGTACAGACGCTTGTACGCTTCCTTGACCGTCGTGAGCACGCAGTGGTAGCGCACGAGCGCCGTGCTGAGCGCCGTCTCGTTCGTGCCGAAGCCCTTCATGGTTTTCTCGAAGATCTCGGCGATCGTCGGGTACGGGTCCATCACCAGTTTGACCAGCATCTGCAGACTCTTCTTGGCGTCGCCGCTGAACTCCTTGTCAATCGCCTTGGCGATGTTGTTGTTGTACTTTCTCACATACGCGGCGTCGAGCATCTTGAGGAATTCCGGCGGACACACGACGAGCGTGCCGATGAACACTTCTTCGTTCGTGCCCAGGCGTCCCTGACCGGCCTTGTACAGCTTCACGGCCTCTTCTTCGGCCTTGGCCGCCGTGTGGAAGGCCGGGTTGAAGGGCAGCTGCTGCGCCTGCAGCATGGCCATGACCACCTTCTTGATGTCGCCGCTGAGCTCCGAGCTCATGACGACCGCGAGGTCCTTGTTGAAGAGGCGGAAGAAGGTCTTCTTGAGGATGTCCATCTCCTCGTTCGAGCGGCCCGAGAGGATCTGCACGAGGAGCCCTTCGTTCGTGCCCATGCCCTTGGTGGCGTCGCGCAGCAGCTGCGCCTCCGTCTCGTGGAGCGGTGTGGACAGCATCTTGAGCAGTCGTCCAAAGTCGCCTGAGGTCTCGCTGCGCACCAGATCCTTGAGCGGCTTGCGGTAGAGCTCCTGGTAGCGCATGGCGATGAGCGTGCGCTGCTCCGGCGACTTGGAGCCCAGCACGGCGATCAGCGTCTGCTCGTCCGTGCCCAAGCCCTTGCAGGCGCCGTAGATCTGCTGCACGGCCTGGTCCACATGCGCGGGATACACGATGTTGACGCCGTGGAACGCGTTGCGCGACGACGCCGGGTACAGGTCCATGACCATGGTGCTTCGTGGGGGCGAGCGGAGCGAGGAGGAAGTGAAGAGGGAAGAAAGGAAGCCAGGGACGGGGAGCTCAATTGGGTTCACGGAGAGAGGTGCGGTTCGTAACGTAGCAGAGAGGATGGGGTTCAACATGGGTGCGGATAGGAACCATTCATGGCGATACGAACGTGTTAAGAACGTCATTGAGTCGGTTGTTGGGCGTGAGAATCAAAAAAAGGCGAGCGCGAAAATGGATCCGCTGCTGAACGACGCGCTCAAGCGCGGCAACGTGGTCGTGTTCTTCGACGTGTCCATCGGCGGCGTGCCGGCCGGACGCGTCAAGATGGAGCTGTTCAAGAACGACTGCCCCAAGACCGTTGAGAACTTCAGGTGCGTGCGGCTTCGAGCGCCAGAGGAGTTGTGGAAGGAAAAGACTGACCCGTGATGGCTGGCTGGATGGATGGATGCGCACAGGCAATTCTGCACAGGCGAATACAAGTGAGTACTGCGTGTCACTACGTTTGTATGGTGGTAGTGGTGGTGCTGACTGAGTATGCGTGTCGTCCATAGGAAGTCGGAGCTGCCCGTGGGCTACAAGGCATGCACGTTCCACCGTGTCATCAAGGACTTCATGGTGCAGGTAAGAGACTCTGTCGGCATGGCATCACGGCCACTGAGCTATGAGACTGACAGTTACTATGGAAACAGGGCGGCGATTTCCTCAAGGGCGACGGCACGGGCCGCATGAGCATCTACGGCGACAAGTTCCCGGACGAGAACTTCATCCACAAGCACACGGAGGCCGGGCTTCTGTCCATGGTACGCAACTCCGTCATCCGTGGCTCCGACTGGTTGTCGCTTGAAGCTAACATGGTCACTCTACTTGCTGTTATGCAGGCGAACAGCGGCCCGAACTCGAATGGCTGCCAGTTCTTCCTCACGTGCGCGCCGTGCGACTGGCTGGACGGCAAGCACGTGGTGTTCGGCAAGCTGCTGGACGCGCCGTCGCTGCTGGTGCTGCGCAAGATGGAGAGCGTGCCCGTGGGCCCCAGCAGCAAACCCAAGCTGCCGATTACCATCACCGAGTGCGGCGAGCTGTAGAGGAGCCGTCCTCACAGTCCTATTGTAATAGACCAAATGTTTCCGCGCGGATTAGTACCCCCGTGGTCTACTACCCGTACATTTTCAGAACCCAGTCTCTCGAATCGGGTGGTTGCACCTCGTCCTTGAGGTTTTTTCTTCTGTGTGAGGTCTTTGAAGCATGCTGGGTCGATCTTTTTGGGTTTTTGGTGTTGGATCTCGATCCAAAAGGGAGCCTGGCGACCATCACTCTTCGTGCGGTTTCCGTCTGCCCCCTCCCATACAACAGCCGAACCCCACACATCCAGAGACACATTAGCCAGGAAGAGAGTGAACATGAGCGCCAAGCACGAGTACTTGCTGCAGAAGGGCCGGCAGCTGCAGGCGCTGAACGCGCACGTGGAGGGCAGCAAGAGCACGACGGCCTCCTCCGCGTCGTTCAAGACCACGCACAAGCAGAAGAGCGAGCTGGCGCGCGTGCGCGAGCTGTGCCCCACGGGCACGGACGACGACGTGCTGCTGGCGCTGCTGGCGGCGGCCAAGGGCGACCAGGCACGCATTGAGCAAGCCGTGAGCGAGCTGTGGGAGAACCACCGCGGCGTGGGCGACGAGTGGGCCACGGTCGAGAAGAAGGGCAAAAAGAAGCCCGAGGCGGCGGCGCTGGGCGGCCGTGGCGGACGCTTCGCTGGGCGAGGCGACCGACCAGCCTACAAGACCAACACTAGTAGCAGCACTACGCAACAGCAGCCGCAGGACGGCGCAGATGAAGACGTCGACGGAAACACAGCGGCAGCACGCGGCGGACGCGGAGGCTTCAGCTCTGTGCGCGGGCGAGGCGCGCCAGCGGCTCGTGGAGGCCGCGGCGCCGTGCGAGGACGCGGTGGACGAGGTGGTGCGCCACGCTCCGGCCCACGCGAGGTCGGTGACGCAGAAGACAACACAGACGGCGACGCGGCCACGGAAGGCGAGCAGCACAGCAAGGACGCCGCCACCAGCAAGCGAAAGGACGCGCCGCAGAGCAAGCAGGCCGAGACGCAGCCAGCGGCCGTGGCGCCGCCGCCAGTGATCCCGGGACTCACGGGCGCATGGACGAAGAAGCCAAACCTCGTCGGTCTGATCCAGCCGCCAAAGCCAGTCGAGCAGCCAAAGCCAGTCGCCCCCGCAGCAGAGAAGCCGAAGACGGCACCAGCGCCAGCCGCCAAGCCAGCGCCAGTCGAGACGACACAGCCAACGCCAACGCCAGCGTCGCCGGCCGCCAAGTCGCCAGTCGCTGCCCCTGCCAAGCCAGTCGCGGCTGCGCTGAGTCCAAAGCCCGTGGCCGCGTCGCCGAAGAAGACCGTGGCGTCGCCTGTCGCTGCCAAGGCCGCTGAAAAGGTCGCGTCGCCAAAGGCCGTGTCTCCAAAGAAGCGCGAATCGCCCAGCATCTCGGCCTGGGGCTCGCTGGATGTGTCGACGACCACGATCGGCGACTGGGCTGCTGCCACGACGACCACCACCACCACCACAGAGAAGAAGACCGTGCAGACGCCGAATGCGTGGGCGCGCGGCAGCCCCATCATCGCCTCAGACGCCGCCAGCACCAGCACGCCAGCGACACCAGTGTCGCCGAAGGAGATCCCTGTGGCGCGTCAGGAGGCACTGTCGGCTGGCTCGGCCACGTCGCCTAAGTACCTGAAGCTCGGCCGATGGGAGTCAGGTGTCGCGGCCAACCTATCGCTGCAGTTCGGCAGCTTCTCGCTGAACGGGGTTGAGCACACGGAAGCCACCTCGCCACGTGGCTGGGGGTCGGCGGCTTCGTCCACTCCAAGCTCCAAGGCCTCGACCAAGGCCTCGGAGGCGCCGAGCGCTTGGGGCACGCAGCCAGCGGCGTCGCCTAAGAAGACCACGCCACTGTCGCCAGTCCGCGTCGCTGAGCCAGAAGAGCGCAAGACGTCGGCACCGCCAGGCCTGTCGGTTGACTCGGGTCGTGTCACGCCAAAGTCGGCGCAGTCGCCACGTGGCTTCGCTCCATCGGCTCCTTCGCCAGCGTCGCTGCCAAAGCCAGACGGAGTGAAGCGCAGCACACCAACGCGAGCTCAGGGCGGTCCATTCCAGGGCGCCACCCAGGGCCAGGCCTCGTCGAAGATCGGCTCGGGATCGTCGTACGCGTCGGAGTTCAGCACGAAGTCCTCGAGCATTTACCAGTCGACTTACGGCCAGTACGCCATGGGTCTCGGCGCCGCTGCCAATCAGACGCAGCTCTCAGCGTCAAACACACCGAAGGGTGCGGCTCGTACGAGTGGCCCAGCCGTGGCTGCCGTGCAGTCGCCTTCGCACGGCGCTCAGCAGGTGCAGGCGGCGCAGTACCAGGCTCAGACGCAGCAGGTGCAGCAGCAGAAGCCAGTGCAGCAGCAGACGCAGCAAGCTCAGGCGCAGCAGCACCAGCACCAAGCTCAGCAGGGCCAGGGCCACGGCCACCAGCAGAACGTGCCTCCTCACCACCAGGCTGGTCCTCCAGGCTACCACCCGCACTATGCGCCACCACCACCACCGGGCATGGCCATGGGCTACAACCCGTACAACTACGCCAACTACTACCAGGGCTACGGCTACTACCAAAACCCGCAGTACGCCCAGTACAGCCCTCGCACGCAGTACCCTCCGCGTGGCAGCATCCCATACGGTGCTGAAGGCCCAATGCCAGGCTTCTCGAACCCTCCAAACGTTCCAGTTGGATACCAGGACCAGCACCTGCTCCACGGACACGACTACCCAGGCGCAATTCAGCAGGGCTTCGGTGAGATCAGCAACGCGTACTTGCAGCAGCCAGGCCAGCACCACCACCACTCGCACCAGGCGAGCGGCCCGCAGAGCCACGGCAAGGGCAACAACCAGTCGGGATCCTCGCAGCAGCCTCGCTCAGGCTCGGGCATCCAGGGATACCAGAACTCCGGTGCCGCCAGCGCTCGTGACCACGGCGCCTCTGCTCCTCCAGTGCCAAACCCATCGGCGAACACCGCCACTGCCGCTGCGGCGTCGTACGGCCAGCAGCACTACGGCTGGGCCTCGTACGGTGGTCAGCCGATGGGTGGTTGGGGCCACATGATGCCGCAGGGCTATCAGCAGCAAGGCCAGGCTCAGCAGCACCAGCACCAGGGCTCGCACCAGTCGTACCGCCAGCAATACGGCGCCAACAGCTCCCAGACGGGCTCCACGAGCAGCGACGCCACTAGCGGCAACGCCCACGCGCACTCGCACGCGTGGAGCTCTTAGGACGTTTTAGCTTAGGGTTTGTTCTCTGGCACGGGCATCGAATGGAAGACGAATCGTGCGGAGCGAGTCGTGGGCGGCGGACCGAAGAGGCTCAGCGGCGTGAGTACGTACTTGTATGGATGCGCACCGACCAACAGGCAACAACAACACACACAACACAGACACACACACACACAAAGACGAGCGGATGCTTCGAGGGCGTCGTCGCTCGCGCAGCGATAGGTTTTTATCAACACGATATAGCATTTGGCTAGCATTCAAGCGTTGTCTCTGTGTGCTGTGGTCTGGTGGATCCATCCGACTGTGGATCTCAATCCAGGTGTTGTGATTGGCTGATTGGATCTTACTCGAGCGTTTTGATTGGCTGATTGTGGTGAGCGTACTTTCTCGCGAGGATCCGCTCTGTCGAAAATAGCTGCTCGCGAGTGTGACAAGAAGCGGCTAATTTCGTCCCATGCCAATCAAACGCGAAGGCCGAAAGCTACGCTACGATCGACGTGCGATCGACCACACAGCCAGCCAGCGACAGCACCACGCAGGGCACAAGGAGAATAGTCGGAAGAGCAGTGGACGCACGCCAGCACTAAGTCCAAGCCTCCTCGCTTCCACCAACCATGGACGTCGGCACGCTCGTGTGGGTGCAAGACCTCACGGACAGCCTCGTGTGGGTCTCTGCGCAGATCACCAGCGTCAGCGCTTCCGCTGTGACGGCACAGTTGCAGTCTAGCGGCAGGCAACTGGACATTCCGCTGCTTCTTGCGGCCAACGGCGAGTGTCGCAACGTGCTGCTCCAGAACCAGAGCGAGGAGCTCAGCGAGCAGAGCGACCTCGTGACGCTGCCGCATCTGCACGAGGCCTCCATTCTCCATGCACTGCGACTACGCTACGCTCGCGACGCTATCTACACGCGAATCGGCGAGATCCTCATCTCCATTAACCCGTTCAAGAAGCTGCCCGCGCTGTACACGCGGCAGAACGTCGATGCCTACGCGCCATCGACTGCCACGGACTCAAGCGCGTCTACTGATGGGACGCCGCCGCATCTGTTTGCGATCGCACGCGCTGCGTACGTAGACGTCGTGCGCAATGGACGCAACCAGTCGATTCTCATCAGCGGCGAGAGCGGCGCGGGCAAGACTGAGGCCACCAAGATCATGATGAAATACTTCGCCGAGACCTGCGGCACCAAGACCATTGCTAGTAGCAGTAACTCTCCGACAGCAGAGACGACGACATCCATCGAGACGCAAGTGCTGCAGTCGAACCCGATCCTTGAGGCCTTTGGCAACGCCCGCACGGTGCGCAACGACAACTCCAGTCGCTTCGGCAAGTTCATTGAGCTCCAGTTCGACCAGGCGCCTCGCCACGGCATCGTTGGCGCGCGCATCCGCACGTACTTGCTGGAGAAGATCCGTGTGATCAGCCAGGCGCCGCACGAGCGCAACTTCCACGTCTTTTACGAGCTCATCGCCGCCTCGTCGGCCTCGCCGCCCACACTCGCGTCGATCGCCACCGCAGCGCCGGCCTGGAAGCTGCACAGCGCCAACGACTTCCGCATCTTGAACCAAAGTGGCTGCTTCACGCGACGCGACGGTGTGCAGGACGCCATGCAATTCGAACGCACGCACCGCGCCATGCAGCAGATCGGACTGCGCGACGACGAGATCGTGAACGTGCTGTCGGTGGTCGCGGCGCTGCTGCACATGGGCAACATCGCGTTTGCGCAGCGACAGAGCGCAGCGCAGAACGTACAGGAAGCAGTGATCCCAGCAGGCGACGAGCCGTTCGGCACGGCGTCAGCGCTGCTGCGCGTGTCGCCCGAGCAACTCGCGTTTGCGCTCACGAAGCGCAAGCTCACGACGGCCACGGAGACGCTCACGGTGGCGCTGGACGCGATGCAGGCCGAGCACACGCGCAACGCGCTGGTCATGGAGTGCTACCGACTGTTGTTCGCGTGGCTCGTGGGCAAGATCAACTCCAAGATCCACTACAGCGGCAGCGCTGCTAACAGTAAGGTCGACTGCATCGGGCTGCTCGACATCTTTGGCTTTGAGGACATGGCCGTGAACTCGTTCGAGCAGCTCTGCATCAACTACGCGAACGAGGCACTGCAGCACCAGTTCAACGGCTTCGTGTTTGACGAAGAGCAGAAGCTGTACCGCGACGAGGGCATTGCGTGGACGTTCGTCGACTTCCCCAACAACAGTGCTTGTCTCGAGCTCTTCGAGCGGAAGCCCATGGGGCTCTTCGCACTGGCGGACCAAGAGTGTCTCTTCCCACAGGGCACGGACCGCGCGCTGCTGGCCAAGCTGTACGCCGAGTTTGAGAAGAAGCAGGCGCACGCCCACTTCCTACCGCCAGCGTCCGGGTGGCAGAGACAGAGCCACTTCGTGGTCGCGCACTACGCCGGCAAAGTGAGCTACGCCGTCGACGGCTTCCTCGCCAAGAACAAGGACTCGTTCTGCGAGACAGCAGCCACGCTGCTCGCGACCTCAAGCAACGCACTGATCCAGAGTCTGAGTCTCAGCCACCCGAGCCTGCCAGTCACAGCAGCCACAGCCACACCAAGCGATGGAGCGGGGCGAAAGACCGCCAAGTCGACGCTGCAGGCCGTTAGCGTTGGCTCGCAGTTCAAACTGCAGCTCAACGATCTGCTGGAGCTCATCAGAGCCACTGCGCCACACTACGTGCGCTGTATCAAACCCAACGACACGAACGTCAGCGACACGTTCCACGCCCCACGCATCGTCGAGCAGCTCCGCAGCGGCGGCGTGTTGGAGGCCGTGCGCGTCGCGCGAGACGGCTTCCCCGTGCGCATGAGCCACGCACAGTTCCTCGAGCGGTACCAGCGCGTGCTGCTCTTCCAGGCCGCCCACAAGGACAAGGCCAGCCGGTCGATATCACCTCGCCAGCTACTGGAGCGGTGTCTCGCTCAGCTCTCGCGTGTCGTGGTAGCCGCTGCCACGGGTGTGAGTCTGGGCAAGACGCGCGTCTTCTTTCGCCGGCAGCCGTACGAGCAACTGGAGCAATTCCGAGCCAAGGCCACGACGCGCGCCGCCACGCTGATCCAGAAGACGCTGCGAGGCTACGGCGCTCGCCACCGCTTCCAGCGCCTGCGTCTCGCTGTGCTGCATTTACAGTCGCAGTTCCGCGGTGGGAAAGCACGGTGCGTCGTCCTGTGGCTGCGCAAGACGCTGCGAGCCACGCAAGTGCAGCGTAACGCGCGCCGCTGGCTCGTGCGACAGCGGTTCCTAAAGTTCCGCGCGAGCGTATTGGCGTGTCAGACGCACTTCCGCCGCCGCCAGGCGACGAGACTCGCGCAGTCAATGCGCGAGGAGCATGCGGCGTCTCGGCTTCAGACTTTCTGGCGCTGCCAGCACGACCGTCGGCGGTACAGCGCACTTCGACGCTCAGTGCTCACACTGCAGTGTGCTGTGCGGCGACGAGCGGCCAAGAAGCGACTCCTTGCGCTTCGCATGGAGAGCCGCAACGTCGCGAAGTTGCAGCAAGACAACCTGCAGCTCCAGGCGGAGCTGGCGATGCTGCGCATGCAGCTGCTCAGCATCCAGACCAACCACACACCAAGTGACGCGGCGACGATCCACCAGCAGATTCTGTCGCTACAGGGGCCTGACGTCTCGCAGCGATCGCCTGTGCTGCAGCCACGCGGCGTGGAGATCCAGTGGAAAGAGCAGCGCTACGCAGACAACAACCAGCGCATTGCACTGCTGGTCGAGCCTCTAGAGTCGCTGAAGATACAGTCGCTGCCTCCGCTCGCGGTGGACTTGAGCAGCGACTGCAGTCCCCACAAAGTGACGCTCATGGCGCCGCAGTCGGTTGTTTTTCCTCCACTTGCACCCAGCCAGCGACGAAGCAGCAGCGGTGCGCCTACTTTGACCAGTGCGGCCGCAGCCTCCATGACGAAGGCCGAGTTCTTCTCTCAGCCGCCGCCTCGGAATCGCAGCCGCAGCAGTCAAAACGTGAGTAGCTGGCATGACCAGCACGACGTGCTGGACGCGAAAGTGAAGCAGCTGCGAGAGGAGCTCAAGGAGGCGGCCAAGGCGTCGAACCCTGAAGAAGAGCAGGAGCAGATCGTCAAGCGCTTCGTGACGTCGCAGATGCGTGGCTCTAGCGGCCGCCTCCAGCATCGCCACTCGGGGAGCTTTGGCTTGGAGCTTCCCGAGGACTGCGACAACAACAGCGCTGTCGACGACGAAGAAGGGGACGCCAACACGACGGACGAAGACCCGAGCCACGAGAAAGAAGCCACGCCCACTCAGCGACCGTTTACTGTACGAGCATCCAGCCACAAGGTGCTGGCACCGCCGCTGACGGCATGCCCGCAAGGCAGTCGCTTCACGTGGAACTCGGCGTCCAGCTCAGCAACGTCGACTGACGCGCCTCTGTCGGCACGGCTGCCGCCAGCGTCCAGTCGCATGGGCCAGCGTCCTCGCTTCTTCGGTGATATGGCTAGTGGCTTAAGTGCCTTCGACTTCCAGGACATCACGTCGCAGTCCTCGCGCTCGAGCGCTTTCAGTGGCGCCAGCAGTGTGAGCAGCAGCATGATGGGGCCGCCGGGCAGCGTGCCACGCTGGTGTAAGGACACGATGTGCAAGGCGTGTCAGTGCAAGTTCACGTTCCTCACGCGACGCCACCACTGTCGCAGCTGCGGCAACTCGTTCTGCTTCGAGCACTCGACGCGACGCATGCTGCTGCCGGCGCTGGGCTACGCGAGCGAGGCGCAGCGCGTGTGCGACGACTGCTTCGAGTGGCGGCTGCGCGAGAGCCACGGAAGCAGTGGCTCCGGACGCCTCGCTGAAGTCCTCCAGCGGTCCGAGTCACTGGCCTCCGTCACGTCCGCAACTTCGTCACTGCGCCAAGTCGCGAGCCAATGAATTGATAGATTTACTGTATTGGATACTTTCACAAAGGCTTGAAGCCATTTGGCCAAAGGGATACGCTTTATTTCATCCAATACAATACCTATACAAGTTTATTCAGCCAATCACAGGAGGCTTCTAAATGGATACATGTGACGTGTGATCACACGTCGCAGACTATTGTGGGATTTCGTTAGGGAATGGGCGTGTAGCTGTCGTGCTTGGCGTCTCGGAAGTGTTTGTGGGCCACTGCGAGCACCATGTGCCTGCCCGACACGACGCGTCCTCTCTGCATCTGGAACACCGTGAGCGTCATGCCGCACGTGTCGAGAACGGTGCGCGGCATCCAGCGCGCCAGCACGACCATGTAGAAGTCCTTGATGCGCACGAGGTACGGCCCCACGTACGTGAAGCCCGCGGCGTGGACGACGCTGATGGGCGTGGCGCCGCCGTCGCGAGAGAAGTCGCCGAACTCGATGCGCGCGTCGTGGCCCACGCAAAATGCTTCGAACGACGTGAGTTTGTTTTCCTCCACGGGCTTCTTGGGGTCCCCACAGCGCGTCCGGACCACAAAGCGGTTGACGGGTCCGTTGATGACCAGCACGGGCACTACGAGCGCCACTACGAGCCCGCCGTAGTAGTATTTGTACCCGTTGAGCACCGTGCATTGGTTGGCGCGGGCGCAGATAGACAGCTCCGTGACTTGGACTTGTGTGGTGGAGAGCGAGAACGTCGCGATGACGAAGGTCATGGCGACGTGCAGCGCGCAGCTCATCAGCACGCCCATGTACTCGCGCACATGCGAGTACCTCTCCACGAAGATCAACTGGTCCAGCAGCATGGACGCGATGACCACGAGCAAGAGTCCCTCGGCTCCGAAAGCGATCGTGTCCGTGAACTTCTGCGTGCCGTTGTGCACGGCCGAGAAGTACGTGCCGACGTTGAGCGCGTGGTACACACAGAGCTGCGCGAACACGAGCTTGTACGTGCCCAGACGCCGTGCGATGATGCCCATGGTGATGTGGTTGGCGAAGCCGTAGATGCGGCCTTCGCGCGTGACGATCTCGTCGCTCGTGTGGCAGTGAGCGATGGCGTTGAACACGATCAGACACACGACGACCATTTGCGCCGTGGCCGTCGCGAAGCCGCTGCCCAGCGCGTGCGTGTAGCTCGCGACCTGTGGGATACTGTACTCGGTCGTCAGCTTGCCATTGACAATCGTGAGGCGGAACGGGAACGTTGTCGAGAACCGTGTCGTGGCCGAGTACCCCGTGTTGGTCATGACAATCGCCGTGGCCGGCAGCTGCACGAACACCTTGTCGGCCGCCACGTAGTTGCCCAGCGCCAGCGCCGGGCCGTACACCTGCAGCTTGCTGAGCTTGGCCAGTGGCTGGAAGTCGCGGGTCGCAAAGTTACGCACGTAGATGTCGTCGTGCTCCAAGTGGTCGCACTCGAGAGCGTTGCTCTGCGTCGCGCGGTTGCACGCCGTGACGGCCGCGAGTGCGAGCTGGCCGGCCTCGAGCTTGAACACGAAGTGGCTGCGCTCTGTGGACGTTCCCTCTTTGTATCCACGCACGACGATGCCCCCGTTGATGACCTTGGGAGCCATCGCCGGCCAGATCCGCGCGGTCATGAGCGCCAAGGGCGTGTACTCGAGGGAGAGGAACGTCGAGGCCTTCTCCGACGTCGTGGCCACGAGGTTGTTGTAGATCTGGATGCCGAACCAGCCTGTCGCCGGGTCTGGACACACGGCTTTCACGATCGGATACTTGGCCAGCGTCTGCGAGCACGGCCAGGCACCGTAGGCTTCAAAAGCGCCGGCCATTTGCCCCGCGATCGTGAAGCCGTTGCGCTGGATGAAGTCTGCTTCGAGCCACGTCTTGTTGAACGTCGCGTCCGTGCTGTGGACGTCGACTTCGTTGGAGACGCCGTACTTGGTGAGGAAGTTGACGCTCACAGACGTGTCCACGCCGATGGTCGTGGGCTGCAGCAAGTCGTCCAGCAGCACGAGCGGGTCCTGGGCCAAGTGCGTGCGCGTGTGCGACGTCCACTCGGCGTCTCCCGTGAGGTCCTGAGGCACCCACTTGACGCCAGTGTTGGCGACGTACGCGAGCGTGTAGCTCACGCCGATGGCGACCGAGAACGCGAAGATGATGGGCAGCGAGAGTCCGTACTTGACCACGCGCTGGTTCGCGAGCACGTACTTGGTGATCATCGTCGACGTGTGACGCGACAGCGTGGCCACACGGGCCGACGCCCTCACGGAGCTCGTGCGCCAACTCAGCACCTCGCTCTTGGATGGGGAGGCTGGCGCATTGAGCGGCATGACGACGGCGCCTTTGATATTGGTCGCAGTGTCCAGCATCTTGCCCATATCGTTAGTCGGCTCACAATTGTCGTCCACAGTCGCGTCGACGTGGTCGGCTGCCACGCTGTCGCCGCGTGGGGATTCGACACTCGATGCAGCTGCAGTCATAGACTCCCGGGTCTCAAGCGAGTGACGAAAGCGCAAGTGAGCGAACCAAAGGCCAAGAGGTCGACGACCACACCAACGATTGCCGCACAGGCGACAAGAATAGCCAACGAAGCCATCCCACGGACGTTACGCAGGCTACGTAGTAACGGACCGAGATCGCTCTTTCTCACTCTCTTTCATGCACGATCCCAGTGGTGACCAGAGTGACCAATTTGGTCGGTTTGTATCAATCTATACATTTAGCGTCTCGGTCATCGACGTCTTGTCAGGCTGCTCAGAACGCCTTTCTCAGCCGCTGCGTAGCTGCTGTAACGTTCATGGCTTCTTGGTCTTTGGCGCCGTCTTTTTCTTCTTGTCCTTGGACGCGAGCGGCGCGAACGTCATGCGGTGGATCTCGCACGCGCCGTTCTTGGCGATAGCCGCCATGTGCTCGCGCGTCGGGTATCCCTTGTGCTGCTTGAGGTTGTACTGCGGGTACTTGGCGTCCAGCTCCACCATGATGCGGTCTCGCGTGACCTTGGCGATGACCGAGGCCGCGGCGATCGAGTACACCTTGCCATCGCCCTGGACGACTGTCTCGGCGTCTACTGTGAGCTGCTGGGGCATGCGGTTGCCGTCCACGAACACGAAGTCGGCAGGCACGTCGAGCTTCGCCACGGCGTTGGCCATGGCCTCGAGCGACGCTTGCAGGATGTTGATCTCGTCGATGCGCTGCGCGCTGGTGATGCACACGGCGTACTTGATGCGCGGGTCCGTCGTGAGCTGCTCGAACAGCAGCTCGCGCTGCGGCTCCGACAGCTTCTTGCTGTCGTGGACGCCCTCGATCACGACGTCGACTGGTACGTAGCACGCCGCCGCGACCACGGGCCCTGCCAGCGGCCCACGGCCGGCTTCGTCGCAGCCCACGACGTACTGGTACTTGCCCGTGGCTAGCTTGGCCTCTTCATACTTGCGTGATAGCGTGCCGTGCTTGAACGTCACGCCGTGGGCGGAAGCTGGTGTCTCTGATTCTGTCTTGGCTGTAACTTTGGCTGCGCGTGGCTCGGCCGCCGTCTTTTTGCGCTTGGGAGCGGGCAGCTCCCCGGTCTCCGTTAGCGGAGTCGGGACGGCGGATGTCGAGCTCACATCTCGCGACTGGAGACGCGCAGAGCGACGCACGCTGCCTGTGGACGTAGCTGGGAATGTGGCGGACGCAGTGGATGGTGCGGCGCGCTTGAGGCGCTGGGCGGCAGCCATGACTGCGCGGCGCATGCAGGAGAAATTTTGGAGGACGCACTGGCAGTCACCATGCCGTTCCAAAACCAGGTGGGAGGAAAGCCTGGGTTAAGTACTTATTTTTATTATAATTTACTTTTGGCACATCTTCGGTTTCCTCTGCAACACACAGGGGCTCAAAGCGCATCGCGAGCCCCTATGAGGATAGGTTGGAAGCAATCTGAGTCAGACTGCTCATCAAAATTATATCCTACGCCGCTTTGAAAATGTGTGTGTGTTGTTTCAACAGCAGCATCGCCCGCCGTACTCAAGAACCATGTCGCCAATACAAAGACGAGCAGCGTGCAGCCTCCCAAATGAGCGCCCTGGAGTGATGACCCAGCCCTATGGCATTCGCTTCAATCGAACGTGATCTCGGAGGGATCTCACGTCTCCGTCGTCAGTTACGACCGACGGAGAGCTTCTGGTCAGTAGCGCCATCTCCATTAGAGCACCGTCTTCTAAAGCAGATTTCCACGAGTTGAAGTTGCACGTCGTGGTGACTGGATGATACTGCAACAGAGCTCGCAGAGGGCATTCCGAAGGCGATGTTAGAATCCTCATCCCAGTATCATCGCATTCGGAATGTCCAGGACCCAGTCAGCTCGAAATTATCGACGCGTCATAAATAATTCTGCCCAACGAGACTTTACAAAAACTTCGTCGGGCCCATGCTATTTTAATCATTTTCATCCAGTTAGGCTAAAAATTGCATTGAGAGTGTGGCCTGCTGCACTACTGTACTGTAGAAATCCTCGCATCTGACCCGATCGCATATCAAGGTTCGGAAACAACCGTATTCGCATTCACACGGCCTTCCTCTCTCGAGAATGGGTTCCTGTCGCGGTTGCCTGGAACTCCTTCTAAGTGGAGTTGCAAGGAGCGTACTCGATCGGACGTCTCCACGAGCTGCACCAGTCCGACAGACCACCCGAGCAGGCTGCGGGCACTCGCTGTCGCTATGGATTTACCTCTGCCGTGTCTTCTTCTCATGGTTGCCACGGATTCGATGCCGCTGCGACGGGTTTGAGCATCAACGCATCGGTTTCTACGTTCGTATTTTTTTATTGGCGCGATCACGGCCTTTGGCATTGTTTTCGCAGCTTGTCCCCGCCCTTGTAATATCGACGCGATGGCTCGCCTGCGTGTCAACGTTGATTGCGTTGGTCATGTTGATGGCCGCCTACTGCTGGCCCAGCAGTGCTGGGCCAGACTAATTGGCTTTCCCGAACCGTTCTTTACACACCTCCAGTCGGGGCCACTCGTGGCTATGATTGGCGCGGTGATGTGGATGATGCGGTCCGAGCTGATGCTGCTGTGAGGGACAGTTGCAAGCGACGCGCGTTCGTGCTGACAATGCAGGGCGTCATGCTGCAGATCTACTTCGTCTACATCGTCGTCTTCAAGCAGCTCCCGAGCGACGCACAGGGCTACTTCACGCTCTTACTCGCTACGATCAAACTCGTGTCAAAAACCTCATCAACAATCGACTGGACGACATGACAGACCTCGTGCCGGTGTTCATTGTGACGAATGTCGACATCTTCCACACACTCTTCGTGTACCACCTCGCATGGTACGGTGATCCTGATCATGATCGTCGACATAGTGCAGGACGCTATCGCGCTTGGTGATCTATCGGTAGGGATGGCTCGTGTACAACAAACAGCGGAGAGAGCAGCCGAGCTGGCACACGGTGGAGTGCCGGTCAGCCAAGAAACCATCCAGCAAGAGGTCAGGAAGGATCTCACGTCGGGCGTGACACGGATGGCAATCCACGTGCTTGCATCCAACCCGCGCGTGGCCACCAGGTCCGAGCTTGCCACGGAAAGGGCTATAGCACGAGCTACGATTGGCAGCCGTCGAAACTTGAGCAGCATCACACCGTCATCGGACGTCACCAAGCCGCCACCTACCGCGACTGTAGTGCCGTATCAACTGGAACGCGAGGCAGCACAAGTCGAACTGATTCAGCACACACTCAAGCTGCTGCACATGGCCGAGTTTTACGCGCTGAATGAATTCGTCGAAGTCATTATGGCGTCTTTCTACGGTGAGGGCTTGCTGCTCTCGCTGATCTTGACTGCTGCATGGCTGAACTCTTTTTGCAGCGGCGTATCTGTTTGCTATCTCGCTGCTTCCAAATCGCATCTACTACACTGGGCTCCAAGGGCTGACGTCGGCTGATATCCAAGCCAACGCTCTCGCCCTCGCGGAGTACGCTGGTCTGGAGCTGGTCTCGCTGCTCCATTCTGCGATGAACCAGCTTGCCCTTGCGCTGGAGAAGCACATGAAATTGATTCTGGCGCCTTCCATCCTCTGGGTCTTCGTACTGTTCAACATAACGCTAGAGGACCACGGTGAGAGCTGGCAAAGACCGGACGGTGGGTCTCGAGACGACTTGGATGTGGAATCTCACGCTGTGCTTCGTCTCTGTGTGATAAGGCACCGATCCAACCTTCAGGTTTGAGTGGCTCAAGGCAAACAAACTCCCACACGCCTGACTCCCAGGGAGGAAGAGACATGAAGTTGAAGATGCTGAAATGGGTTCGACACATTCGCAAAAAGTCGAAAAAGTCGACGTTATCATATTCAAATGAGGGATTTGCAAAATGCGCCCGTTTTTTAGAAAAAAATGCAGATCGAGTCCATTGGATTCCTCATTTAGCAACTTATTTTCGCGTTTTGCGGGGTATTAATACATTTGGGTGTGAAATGGACTCGATCTACATTTTTTTCTAAAAAACGGGCGGATTTTGCAAATCCCCCATTTGAATATGGAACAAGTCCAACTTCAAGGAGCTACTTGAGTCTGAGGATCCAATTTGTTTTCCAAGTCTCTCATTGCCGTTATTCTTCCACCGCGCACAAGCCCCACGACACGACCCACTCACTCACTCACCCTCTGGACATGACGGCGGACACCAAACCAACGCAGGACGCGCCGCTGTTCGCCGCGACGTCGGCGGATCTCGTCAAGCTGCTGCTGCCTGTGCGCTGGATCTGGCACTTCGCGACTCGACGCTTCAGTCTGCTGAGTGTCTTCGGCTCGGATTGGAATGGAAACAAGGAGTCGACGGCGACGCTCGTGGCCGATGGCATCGCGTTTGGCGAAGGTCCGCGCTTCCGACTCAAGGAGAACGCGCTGTACTTTTCCGACATGTACGGCAAGAAGGTGCTCAAGTACGAGCTCGCGACCAAGCAAGTCACGACCATCTACGAGGACGACGACTTCGTGTCAGGACTTGGTTGGCTTCCGGACGACCGGCTACTGATAGTCGCGATGAATACACGCCGTGTGCTGGCCCACGACCAGAAGACGGGCAAGTCGCAGGAGTACGCGGACCTTGCGGCCGTCACGCGGTACCGAGCGAACGACTGCGTGGTGGACGTCTCCGGTCGCGTGTACGTGGGCAACTTCGGCTTCGACTTCACGGACTCCAAGGCCACGAGCACGACCACACTCGTGCGCGTCGACACGGACCAGTCCGTCCACGTCGAGGCCACGGGCATGTTCTTCCCGAACGGCAGTGTGATCACTCCAGACGGCAAGACTCTGATCGTCGCCGAGACGTTTGCGTGCGTGCTCACGGCGTTCGACGTTCGCTCGGACGGCTCGCTGTCGAACCGCCGCGTGTGGGCGGACATCGGTCTGCCACCGGACGGCATCGCTCTGGACGCCGAGGGCTGTGTGTGGGTGTCCGTCCCGCACCTCGGTCTCCATCAAACGGCAGGCGCGCTTCTGCGCGTACGCGAAGGCGGCGAGATCACCAACCTCTACGGCTTCGGCAAGAACGGCATCACCAACAACGTGATCGCCTGCCAGCTCGCAACGGACGCGACGACGGGAGCCAACCTCCTCTTCTTCCTCGAAGCGGCGTCGAGCCAGGACAAGGTCGTGTTCAAGGACGGACCCGAACAGGCCAAGAAGAACTCGGTGCTCAAGGTCATCGAGGTGCCCGTCGGTCCCGCGCGGATCCCAGGCAACGACCGCTACTGCGGCGGCTACTGCTGAGCTCATTTGGCTACAGACCACGGCTCTGTATACCTTTGCATCTTGCTAGTCGTTTCTCAGTGTAGCGTCGTCTTCTCTAACTGAATGGGCCTCCTTCTCCTTGAACTTAGAAGTATGAGGCTTGGAAAAAGATGCTGGAGCTCGCACTGTGGCCATACGCACGCACGCACGCACGATCCCGTCGTGAGTGTCGGTCTCTGCGTCGCGCCGTCGCATTTCCATACTGGCAGGTGTCGCCAATTGCATTTTCTCGTGGGCGAGCATTTGTACCCATGACGCAGGTCCATCTCTTCTATGATTGGCTAAAATAACCATAAAACGTTTTCATTGGTTAATATCATATTTGCTCTATTTCAGCCAATGCATGGAGGGGATCTTCTTTCTGTGGCTCTGCGATTCTCCATTTCGAGATAAGCACCATGGCGGACGAAGCCCCGAAGGAGAAGAAGTTGACGAAGAAGGAGCTGCGCATCCTTGAGCGCCAGAAGCAGGCGGTGCGTGCAGAAGTGAGACTCAATGCAATCTTGTTGGACCTCCACGACTGGGAGGTCCGGGTGCGTCTAAAAGTGTAGCCATGTGGACTAACCGCGTGTCATCTCAACTGGACCACAGGCTGCCGCGGCGGCGCCGACGCTCACCGACACGTATGGTGACCTGCCGCTGATCCAGTCGCAGGAGAAGACCGACAAGGTCTTCAAGGCGTACGTGCTTCACTCGCTGGTGATTTTGATGCTTTGATCGCCCCCCTAACGTCTAGATTTGCTGTTCCCTTGGCCAACAGTGTGGGCGATGTGAACCCGGAGACGCAGGGCGTGACTGTGTGGATCCGTGCGCACCTGCAGAGCGTGCGCGCCAAGTCCAAGATCGCGTTCCTGGTGTTCCGTCAGGGCACGTACTCGATCCAGGGCGTGCTGAACGGGGGCGACGACGTGTCGCGCGAGATGATCAAGTTCGCTGCCGGTGTGCCGAAGGAGTCGGTGGTCGACGCCTACGTCACCATCTCGCTCGCCCACCAGCCAGTGCTCAGCACGACGCAGAAGGACGTGGAGCTCACCGTCCACAAGTTCTTCGTCGTCTCGAAGGCGCTGCCAGAGCTGCCGTTTCAGGTCGAGGACGCCGCGCGTCCGGATGCGCTTGTCAACGCCGAGGGCTCCACGTACGTGGGTGTCGGCCTCGACACGCGTCTCAACACGCGTGTTCTCGACTTGCGTACTCCTGCCAACCAGGCCATCATGCGCATCCAGTCGGGCGTCGGCCGTCTCTTCCGCGAGTTCTTCGACCAGCGCGACTTCGTGGAGATCCACACGCCAAAGCTCATTGGCGGTGCCTCGGAGAGTGGCTCGAACTGCTTCACGCTCGCGTACTTCGACCAGCAGGCGTGTCTGGCTCAGTCGCCGCAGCTATACAAGCAAATGGCTTGCGCGTGTTCCGGCCTGGAGCGCGTGTACGAGATCGGCCCAGTGTTCCGTGCCGAGAACTCGAACACGCACCGCCACATGTGCGAGTTCACGGGCTTGGACTTCGAGATGACCATCAAGGACCACTACCACGAAGTGCTGGAGGTGTTCTCGGACCTGTTCATCTACATCTTCGACAACCTCGCGACGCGTTACGCGCGTGAGCTGTCGATCATCAACGAGCAGCACCCGTTCGAGCCGCTCCAGTACAGCAAGCCGTCACTCATCATCAACTACGAGGATGGCGTGAAGATGCTGCAGGAGATCGGCGTGAACCAGGGCCTCGAGGAAGACCTGTCGACCGAGAACGAGAAGACCCTCGGTCGCCTCGTCAAGGAGAAGTACGGCACGGACTTTTACATCTTGGACCGCTTCCCGCTGGCCGTGCGTCCGTTCTACACCATGCCGGACCCGAAGGACCCTCGATGGAGTAACTCGTACGATCTGTTCATCCGCGGCGAGGAGATCGTGTCGGGCGCCCAGCGTGTCCACGACGCCGCGATGCTCTCGGAGCGTATCGACCAGTTCGGCATTGAGAAGGAGGGCCTCAAGGCCTACATTGACGCCTTCAAGTACGGCGCTCTGCCCCACGGTGGCGGCGGCATCGGCCTTGAGCGTGTCGTCATGCTGTACCTCGGCCTCGGCAACATCCGCAAGGCCTCGATGTTCCCACGTGACCCGGTACGTTCATTGATGATGCGACTTGGTTTTGACTGCGGCCCACTGACATTGATGCTGGTGTGGTTGCCCTTTTGCAGAAGCGTCTGTTCCCATAAGCGGTGGATGATCCACGGGAGGCACTACCAGAGACAGTCAGAGACAGCTAGCTTAGCCACATGCCACGGAGCTGCTCGTGGGGAGGAGCCCCCTCCTCGTCAATTGATTTCGATGTTGCATTGGCTTCTATGATTGGTCATCGCCTTCGTCTTCCTCTCTCTCTATCCCTGCTCCTGGATCTAGATCTGCTTCCTCCCCTCCTCTTCTCATTGGGACTTCTATCGCGACTTCGCCCTCTCGTACGAGAGCGACGGTAGTCTGGACTGCGCTGCCTTCGCCGACTTCTGCTTCTGCGTCTGCTTCGACTGCGGCTGCGTCTGTGATCCTCACGCGTATGGCGATCGTCATTGTGGTGGCCGTTAGGTTCAATAGTCTTCACGTCTAGACCATTTGCATCGTCCTTCTCTTCATCGCTCTGTTGGGATCACACAAGAAAGTGGAGTCAGTGGTCTACAGTAGTTTCACACTGGCCATTCTCCGCCAGTAAATGAGTGACTCACGTCGCTGTACTCCGCCCCAAGAAGCCGCACTGCGCTGTCCGTTACTTGCTTCGTATTGCCGACTGCCTCGTGCGTGGCTGATCGCTGGTCGCGAAGGAAGACGTAGTAGCCGTGGAGCTCATGGGCTGCGTCCAGGAAGCCAAAGCTGGGCTCCAACGCGAGCTTCGTCTGCTCATCCACACCACCATCAGATGGCAATCGCCCAGCACAGGCCGAGAGTAGCTGCCGCACCTTCATCATGATCTCCAGCGCTGCGTTGTCACGCGTCTTGGCCGCTGTCTTCGCGATCACCTCGTGCTGCTGCACCGTCGTCGGCTGCATTTCCATCATCAGTCTCCACCACTACCCGCCACCACTAGGCAACAGCCATGCCTACCACTCGAAGACCCCCCGGCACTCCCTGCGGTGCCTCAAAGAGCGGCGCGCTCTCCACGTCCGCCTGAGCCGCAGACTCATCCTCTGCTTCTGCAGCCTCCGCAGTCGACGACGCGTCCACTGGCCGCATCAGATCCCCGTACCGCAGCTCCTGCAGCGTCCTGTGCGTCTCCTCATCCGCGACGCCGTCCCTGGCAGCCATATTGGCGACTGGCACTCGCTTCAACTGCCTGAAAGCCGCACGATCGGCCAGCAGATTGCGCGCGTCATAGCGGTCCACACGCAGTGCCGCGTCGCCCTGCCACGCGATCAAGTGGTCCTCGCAGTGCAGACGCCACGCAGTGGAAGCATCGTCGAAGACCTCGCACGCGTACGCACGCACACCCAGCGACAACGGCGCCTCTGCTGGCGACGTATCCTCCTCATGCGCGTCCTCTGCCAGCCATGGCTCCATTTTCAACAGCGACATCCTTCGGATGATCGGCGTTCGCGCATACTATTGGTCAAAATACTGCAATATTCCCTTTTTAAGCCAATCAGATCGCGTTATTTCGCGCGCTTGTCCTCCTCATCGGCCTTGAGGAGCTGCTCGAGCCGCCGAGCCTCGGCCACATTGCCAGCCTTGTACTGCATCTGCATCTGCGCACGAAGCTGCTCCTGGCGACGCATGGCTTCGATTTTGCCCTTGTCCATGGTCTGAAGCACGAGCTTGAAGTCCTCCTGCTCGCGGGCAGCTCGCTGGGCCTGGCGCTCGCGCTGGTACGCCGCCTCGTCGGGCAACGCCACGCCCATGGCCGTGAGCTGGTTCCTGGCTCGCTTCTGCTGCTGCTTGGCGTACTGGCGCATCTCGTACTTTTCGATGTCGTAGTACTTGTCATGGGGCATGGTCGCCGTGTTGTAGTCCTCCATGTACTCCTTGAACATCTCCATGGCCTCCCACTTGGGGCCGTTGAATTCGGTCACCTGCCCACAGCTCCAGTTAGTCAACCATACAAGCGTTCATATCAGATAGCAGCAAGAGCCACGTACGCCCTTGATGTCGCGCAGCCACGCCTGGAACGACTGGCTCTTGGTGTGGAAGTCGGACTCGCGCAGGATGCCGTACTTTCCGTACGCGTTCTGGTTCACGGCATGCGACTTCGTTTCCTTCTTCTTCTTCTTGTGCTTCTTCTTCTTGCGGTCGTCCTTCTTGGGTTTCTTCTTCTTCTTCTTGCTGTCTTTCTTCTTGTGGCTGCGCTTCGACTTGCGTCGGCGGTCGCCCTCCGAGTCGGAGTCGGACGACGACTCGGAATCCGAATTCGAATCCGAATCGTCCGACTCGGACACCGACGAGCTGCGGCTGCGGCGCCGATGCCGACGCCGACTACGCTCTCTGCTGCCACTGCGTGAGCGGCTCCGCTTCTCTCTAACCTTCCTCTCTCCACTGGCAGAGCGGCGGTCTCTAGGGGAGACACTGGGGCTGCGACTCAAGGGCTTTCGGTGGTCGGATCTGCTGGCAGAACGCTCCTGCGAGCGCGAGCGACGGCGCGATCGAGAGCTCACACTCTCGCGGTCATGGCGATCGGCTCGTGTTCGGTCTTCACTGCGGCTCCGTGACGCACGGCGCGATCCCCCGCGGGTCTCGTCATCCTCTCGGCGTCCCATCTCGGATCAGGTCCATCAGCTCCCCACCAACTCCTCCATATGAAATGCTGGAGGTTGTAATTGACCTCCCAAAACCAATATATAGCGTGTAACCCTCTCTCCAACTGTGTAACCCTGTGGATTGTCGAGTCCCAAAATAAGACGTTGCTGCTGTCGGAGAAAGTTCTCTGGCGTGGCTATTTTGGGTTTCCATTCTCCTCACAACCAGACGAGCTGTAGCTGCTCAGTGGGAAGAGCTGTTGAAGCAGAGCGGCTCTGTCCCCATTGGCTCGCAGCGCCGACGGAAGCGCCGACTGACGGAAGGAGAAGAAGGGAGACGCACTCCCTCCCTCCAGTCCCTCGAAGCAATGGAGCTGAGTCCGTTCCGCAGCTTCCGCGTAGCGCTGGGCATGGCCGACTCCAGCGAGGAGCCACCGCGACAGGCGGACGCCGAGAAGCCGCGCACGGACAGCTCCAGCAGCTCCGACAGCAGCCACCGCAGCCACGGCAGTCGCAGTGGCAGCGGACGCAAGCACAGGCACAGACACCACCACGAGCGACAAGCCGCAGACAGCGGCGCCGAGCTCCTGCTGCCGCTGGATCGCGAGTTCGTGCCGTTGCACGACCACCGCAAGCCCAGTGGGGACGCGGCAGCAGAGGAGGAGGAGACGGGGGAGGACGCGAGGGAGGAGGTGATCTGCGCGATCTTTGACCTGCCGCGATCCACGACGTTCTACAAAGGTGCGGCGGTTGCTGGCCACTGGAAGTCGGTGGTTGGTGGCGACTGACGTGTGTTGTTGTTTCTCTGCAGATTTTTCCTGTGCGATTGCAGCGGCGTTCCCCATGCACGGCCGCATGTACCCCACGAGCACGCACGCGTGCTTCTACTCGAACGTGTTCGGTCGCGAGCGCAAGATCCTGATCCCGTACGAGTCCATCACGGAGCTGAGCAAGACCACGACGCTCGTGTTCCAGGCCGCGATCCGCATCAAGACCTCGACGGGCGAGGACTTCACCTTCTCGAGCTTCTGGGGCACGAACCGCGACGAGTGCTTTGAGCTCATCAGCCAGATCCGCGATCAAGTGGGGGGAGCCAAGACGGAGGCAGCAGCGGGCTCTACGACTGGCTCGACTGGTGGAGACAACGGAGACGACGAAGATCCCGAACAGCGACTGCGGCGCTCGGTCTCAGACGGAGGCATTGTGGTCGTGCCTCGGGATACAACCATGGAGCTGCTGGTCGAAGAGAAGCTCGCGGTCTCGGTGGATGCATTCCTCGCGACGTTCATTTTGGATGGCGCGCCGTTCGACCTTGTGGAGTACAATGCACGCATCGGCACGACGGAGATGCAGTGCAACCCGTGGTCGCCGATGGCGGAAGACGCGTCGCTTGGACGCACGCGCTCCCTGCAGTTCCGCGTCCCTATCGACTCGCCCATCGGCCCCAACTCGTCCACGGTGGATGTCCTGCAGTGCCACAAGACTGGCGAACGCGGCCTCCACACTATCGAAACCTCCACACGACTCGTGGATATTCCGTACGGCGACTACTTCAGCGTCGAAGATCGCTGGACGATCGCTCCGCATCCTCGGAATCCCGACGCGTGTTCGCTCACGATTGAACTCAAAGTCGTCTTTAGCAAGTCGACGATCTGGAAAGGCAAGATCGAGTCCCGTGCAATCGCTGACAACAAAACGAAGTGGCTCGAGTGGCTCGAGATGGCGAAATCCCACTTGGCGGAGAATGGCGCGGCCGTGAACAGAGAGGCAGACCCCGTACCAACGATCGGGAAGGTAACAGCAGCAGCGCCACCAGTTCCGATCGTTGAGAATGACGGTACGCAGCTGCATTCCACTCCGTCTTCGCCACGAAGACGAGCACTCGCACGAAGAGTTGCTCCCCATGATGTCGTTGTTGAGCCTCGTGATGCCGACACGGTTCGTGATAGATCGCAGGCTGCTCCCGTCTCCCCGAAACGCCGCCGTCGAACTTCTTCGCAAGGTATGTGGCTCACCCTCACGTCGTAGTTGGTCTCTTGAACTTCGAACTGACTGGAGCACTGTGCTATGGTAGGTCTTCCGTGGCTTGTGCTCGTCGTGATTCTGCTGTGGGTGATCTTTCGGCTCAACAGCACTCTGTCGCGGATGGAGCAGGCACTTGTGGCTACTGAGCAGAGAGTCGTTGACATCCAGGATCAAGTCGCGCGTATGCGCACAGAGCTAAGCGTTTGTCGATGAGGTCAATGGAGATGCCTTTTTCGATCCCCATCCCCACGCCGAGTGGAAGTTCATCCGCCGCTGCCACTCATTGAGCAATCGTAGAACTTGCAGGTCGGTCTTCCCTTGGATCTCAAGCAGGCGAGAGCGAGCACCATGGTCGTCATCTCCTCTGTTCTCCAGCACTTGGAGCAGTTGAAGCTCTGACTGTAGCGAATGAATCAAGTCGAGCACGCTCGATATGCTACTCAACTCCAGGGGGTTCACCATAGCGATCACATCGTCAGGCAGTGTGGCGAGAAACTGACCAAACGCATGTTTGTCGAATGCTGCTGCTGGAAGCCGGACAGTTGCGAAAAGCTGGCGCACGACGTCGCTCGAGAACGGAATTGCAGGGACGGTTGATTTAAGTTTGTGGAGCACCTCACGGAGACTCGACCCGCCAGACAGTAGCAGGAGTTGTTCTCGGCCTGATAGAGCAGCCAAGAGTCAGAACGAAAGAATACTCTCAGAAAATCTTGGAAACTGAACGTACTAGGCATGCGCGAGTTGGTACTGTTGGCTGCTTTCCAGTTCAACGCACCCTCATGAGACAGGATACTCTGGCTTGCAAGCAGCTTCGAATCGATCTCGACATCGCCCAGGAATTGCAACAATGGTGCATTCGCATCACTTTCTGTGCGCAGCCACAATCCGAGACGTGCACTGGATCTGGCAGAGAGGATGGGCTGGACAGGAATCTCCACGTCAACATCGAAGCTGAAGCGATGCGATGGCAGGTTGTTGTTGGTCGATTCTCCAATGGGGGACGAGCTGTGACGGACTGTTGATGACGACCGTAATGCAACGATCGAGTCTCGTGGACCAACGGATATGGACCTCACCACACTCTTGAGATCCTCACCGCCGCGTGGGATTCGTACTGTGACCTGAAGGCGAAGAGTTGATGTTGATCGCTCGTAGACCTGGACAGACGCTGCCTCGAGGGCCGGACTCGTAAGAGTGCTTTCCCGTCTGCGATCCACGGAACCTTCGACAATTTCCGCTGAGGTCAAGCTTTGAGCCGACCCTGCGACCACCACTGGAACCATTTCGAATAATTCTTCCGCCACCGACTGTTGCCTAGAACGGGCGCCGCCTTGGTCGGATTCGCCAGCAAGGAGACTGTTCAGCTGTATCACGGTCTTCACCTTGTCCGCGCCGATTTGCTTGAGACGCTGGTGCTGCTCACGTCCGATGTGAAGTCGTTCTTGAAGAGATTTCGCAAGAGATAGTAGCTGCTGCTCGGATGCACTCGATGATGGAGTACTCTTGCGACTGTCGTTGTCGAGGTTTGGATCCCGCCAGTCGACTTTGATGCGCTCGATACACTGGAATTTGTCCTCTGCATCCTCATCCGCATCGCCGTTACCACGTTTCTTCTTCTTCTTGGACTTCTTCTCTTGTTGTGAGCGGAACTTCAGCCGGTGACACGACGACACGACTTGCTCTGGAGCACCCCAGTCGGCGTGAACGACGACGGACTTGCGTAATGAGCGATCGAGAAAACCAGAGTCGACATTCGGTTTGAGATCATTGAGAAGCACGAGCGAAATGTCGGTGGACGAATTTGAATATGGCGGAAGGGTGAGCGCAGTTCCCACGTATGTGAAGTCTACAGCAGTAAAACACACACAAGCATCAGCACGGTTTTTGCATCAAGGGGGCCGGCGAACTCGGCGGACTCACGCTGAAGCGGTTTGATGGCACGGCGAGGCTGGCGACGACAGTCGACCGACAAGAGCTGGAAAGTACTGTCCGAGTCCGCACACTGCACTGCAGCAACCAAAGGGCCGCTGATGTGCCCACTATGCCTGACGCTGTCCGCAGCATTGATGACTCGACTTGTCAAACACAACACAGCCATGTGAGAGACACATTGCAAGTCGCCCAGCCAAATACGAGACGTACATGGAGTGCGGAGCGCCAGAGAAGACGTACGATGCGAGCGAAACGTCGTTGGAGATCACGTGGAGCACGCCAGCCGAGGTGCCTACGAGCATGATGACCGACGGATGCAGTTGGATGGGCGATCGGCCTTCCCAGGCTATGCGGGAGTTCTGCCCGACGAACCCGCAACTGGTGACTCGCTCTACAACTCTCAGCGGATCTTCCGCCAGCCATTTCGCTGGAAGATAACTGCACGGTGTGATAATCTGTCCTGCCGAGTCTGCATCGGACTCGTCGACCAGTGAGAGTGTCACCCAGTGCCGCAGCTCATCACCGGGGGTCCTACGATCATCCACGACGGTCAGTCCAGCCACAATCACAACGTATCCACAGAGAGCAACGCACCACATCGTCTGTACATCATTGTGTGGCTCAGCGTCCTCTTCCGTTTGCGTGAACTGGATCAGCAAATGCGGTACTGGAGTGACGGACGCGTCGACAAGCTGACACGACACCAGCCTCTTCACACGCGTGTCTCCACGACCCACTGGCAGCGGAATTCCCGACCGCGTCACTTGAAAGCAGTAATCACCACCATCCGTCAGCACGAATCCCAGCAGCGACAGCTCGTTCCTCATGGAGCTGTGCGCCACGACGTACGGGCCGTCGGTCACGTGGACGCTCAGGTCCGTTCCTGGCAGCACCACGTCGCCCACGCGCGTCAGCTCCCAGTCCCCACCACACCACAGCGAGAAGACCAGCAGCCGTGTGGCAGAGGCCGTTGTCTTGGACTTTGTATCACGACGCACGCGCTTGGCCGGGCGGAGAGACTCGCCGTCCGACTCCTCGACAGTCGTCCGAAAAACCAGCAGCGTGAGTGGCCTACAACAGCCACATTCGCATCAGTGACCATATCCAATACACAGATCTTATTAAAGCCATTGCGTCGCACGCACACGGCCAACGTGGCGTCCTGGACGTGTGAAGCAGCGATCCATTCGGCGTCTAAAGGCAGCGAGACGGGAAACGCCACGGGTTTGCGACTGCCACTGCGCACCACACGCGTCGCTGTGTCCACGCTGAGCTCCTGTACGTTAAGCTGCGAGTCCTCGTAGTCGATTGCCAGCAGTGTGTCGTCCACGGCCACGATGCGCCACCGCAACGCCACCGTCATGTGGGCCGCTGGTTGCCGTAGGTGATCCATTTTACTGGTTTCCCGCCTTGCCGATTCGAACAGCATAACGAGCGCTGCATCGGTTAGGAACATGAGCGTGCATCAGATTCATATCTGAGTATGTACCCATTTGGGGAATGTCGGCAGCGAGATGGCACATGGCGTCGCTGGATATGCCGGCGGCAGAGGAAGCGATACATCCAGTGAACAGCGTGGGCTATGTATATGAGACGCTGTGGGTGAGAGAGGCTATCTACCAGCTGAACCGCGTGTTCTATGCCAGATGAGATTGGATCTGCGGGTCCGATTCAAATGCCCAAGGCAAAAGGCGGGAAGAGCGACACGAAGAGAACCGCCCACGTCGCTGGCTCCTGCTCATTCCGACTTCCTCCGCCTGATTGAGCAGACTTCTAACCGACACACTCAAGCAACGATGGACAACAACGACGAATGGTGCTACCTGGACTCGGAGAACGGATCGGAGCGCTCCCCGAGCTTCGACATGGAGGAGACGGAGATCGAACTCGAGCCCATGTTCGTGGAAGAGATCTGTCCGGCAAAGCGTGTGGACGCCGCCAAGGAAACGAAGGCCGTGCCACTGACCACGAGCAATCAAGACAAAGATGAGGTGGACGTGCTCAGTCTGCTGCGTGACACTAACACTACACGACCAACGGAGTACACGCGGGACACGATGCTGTCGCTGCTGGCGCCAACGCATCAGCGTTTCGTCACCATGGGCTCTCAAACTACACCTGTGACGCCACTCTCTCGTAAGCGACCAGTGAGTGATGCGTTCGTTGCGCCGTCACGTCGTCTGTATGCTGATGCCTCGGCCACGTTCGCTGATCACCTGCGGGCGGCGATGCCCTCGCGAAAGACAGTCGCGAATGCGAGTCTTCAGGTCGAGACCACGGATAGGAAGCCGTTTACGCGTGACTACGCCACGCAGACCGAAGCGAACGATGAGCCTGCAGTTGTCGCCAACAACCGCGTTGAGCTACTCTCGTCAGCTCTGGAGCGCAGCCTCGAGCTGTCAACCAAGCTCAAGGCCAAATCCCAGGATGCTGAGATGTTCGACATCCGCGCTCTGCGTGCGGAGATCCAACTGGAGGAGCGGACACGCGAGAAAGAGGTCCTGGAGAAGGAGCTCCGTACCGCTCAGCGTGGGCTGCGGATTTCCCGCAAGCGTAGTGAGCTCACGGACGAGTTCCAGGACCATTTGAAGCGCCAGATCGAGCAGCTCCGCCAGGAAAATTCATCACTCCAGCAACGCGTGGAGGTTCTGGCTGGCGGATTGGACCTCGAGTCGAAGAGCGTGGCGGACCTTGAGCGACTGGAAGACTCCTTGAGTGACGTGATGACGAAGGTGCGCCTAGCGCTTCGTGCCAAGTACCACCAGGCGATCGCAGGCGAAACTGAGACTCAGGAGAACCAGGCTGAGCTGGTGTCCGATCAATGCGTCGGCTGTCTGGAGAAGCTCGCGTGCGTGCGCTTGGAGCCGTGTGGGCACGAGGTGCTGTGCAGCCAGTGCGCTGTGCGCGTGACGACTTGCCCCGTTGATCGCAAGCCCATCCATGATCAGATCCTCACGCACGGCCTCAATGCCTACGTCAACAACTGAGAAGAGTTCATCCACTGAATAGCACAATCGACTCTACTTGAATCAGGTCTAGTCATGCATACTGTTGTAGAACTGAAGCAACTGCTGCCTGTTCTTCTGCTGCTGCTCGTCGGCGGCCGTGCGGCTGAGCTTGCGCTTGATCTTCTTGCCGGAAATGGCGCTTCGCACGACGTCCGAGGCCGAACCCGAGTCCGAGTCGCTGGCGGAAGAAGCGGAGCGGCGCCTCTTGTGGCTCTTCTTGCTCTTTTTCTTCTTGCTCTTCTTGTCTTTCTTGTCCTGGAAACGCACGGCATTAGCACCATTAGCAGCAATCCAAACCATAGGAGCTCTTCGTAGTGACCCACCTTGTCGCGCTTGCTCTTCTTGCTCTTCTTGTTAGACTCCTTGCGCCGACGCTTCGAGTCACGGTCGCTGTCGCTGTCGCTGTCACTTCCACTGTCGCTGCTGCTACTTCTGTCACTGGAGCTCGAGCGTGCGCTGCGGCTTCGCTGTCGGCTCTGGCGATGCGAGGAGCCCGGGCGACGAGAAGATACGGAGCGCGACTCGGACCGAGACCGCGACCGGCGACTGCGGGACTCACGACGCGGCGACCGTGAGCGAGAGCGCCCTCGACGTTCGCTGTGGTGCACAGTGTGAGTGCGCTCCCGTCTGAGTATTGTGGAGCCGCGGACTGCGTTTCGTACCTATCGTGGTGGCGGCGCCGTGGCGACGGCGACGCCGCCCGTTCCTTCCTGGCGTCCCTCGTCATCTTCGCGTTGACGCGCCGTCGTCGCCACATACCCCACACATCCACACATCATGTCCGCCCATACTAACATGCGTCAGCATCGCCTCCGTTGCCACACATAGCTCTGCCCATGGCGTCCTCACCTCCCGTCCTTCGCCTCTCGTCTTGCAGCTTGGAGATGTCACTATCCAGTCAGCCTACAGTGGTCGTCAGTGGTTTTGGGACACCCCACTTTTTCAAGATGCCATTGTTGAAATTGTCTTTCATTGGCGGAAATTAAACCAGATTACAGCGAATCACGAGGCGGTTCGTTTGCCACCTTCTTTGCCGCCAAATTCGACGTCTGTCGATAATTATGTCGGAAATACGATACAGACACTTGGTCACAATTCTGGGACATAAAATACTGACGGAGGGAAGATTGGTATTAGATGTGTTTCGAAGCCTTCTTTGTGGTTGCTAATACTTGATGTGGTCTCCACGGCACTTTAGCACCTCGATGCATCGTTTACGCATCGAAAGGACGAGTGGTTCGAGGTCCTTGGTGCTGATTTGCTTCCATGCCTTGACAATGGCTCGCTTGAGTTCGTCTACGGAGCAGTACTGCTTCCCACCGGCGTACACAGCCTGCGTCATGATGCCCCAGAGGTTCTCAATCGGGTTGAGATCTGGAGACATCGCTGGCCAGACCATAACGTTGATATTCTGGCTCGAAAGCCAGTCCTTCGTCAACCGGGCAGTGTGGCAAGGGGCGTTGTCTTGCTGAAAAATGTGGTTTTCAGTGTCGATCAGTGGTTGCAAATGGGTTTGCAGGGTACCCACGTACTTGGCCGAGTCCTGCTTGCCAATGAGGATCTTCAACTTGGAAGTCTTGTTGCCACAGAAGGCCCCCCAAACCATGACTGACCCACCTCCAGAATGGCGACGCATGTTGACCTCTTCCGCGCGCCGGGTGTCGACCCAGTTGTACCGCATGCCGTCTGGGCCGTCGAGATTCCACTTCTTCTCGTCGGAGAAGACCACGTTGCGCCACTTGTCGTCGTCCATGAGCGCCATCGCCGATGCCCACTGGACCCTTGCTTCCTTGTGGCGCTTGGTCAGCATTGGAGCAGCTGAACGCTTCTTGTACTTGAGCCAGTCGACGCTGCGGATAGCGCGCTGCACGGTGCTCAAGCTGCACGTAAGCTGCAGCTTGTCCTTGACCTTGGCAGCGCTCATATTGCCCGTGCAAACAGACCTGATGATGTGGCGCTGGACTCTTTCGTCGATTTTCTTCGGACTTCCGCGGCGACTCTGGGGTTTCGGCTTCATAGCGAGCTTCATTACGCGCTGACACGTCGAGCGGGAGCGATTGGTGGCGTCAGCGATGGCGCGTAGGGACAAACCAGCCTTCCCGAGGGTCAGGATAGTCGTCTTCTCTTCAGAGGACAGTTCCTGCGCTGCACCCATTCTTGGCGGTCTGAAAAGTGGCTGCCACGAAGCCGAAACGTGGGCGGGTATAACAAACGTGTTTGGAGCGCGCCAAAAGGTTTTCCGTGCCTTGAATACCAATCTTCCCTCCGTCAGTATTTTATGTCCCAGAATTGTGACCAAGTGTCTGTATCGTATTTCCGACATAATTATCGACAGACGTCGAATTTGGCGGCAAAGAAGGTGGCAAACGAACCGCCTCCTGATTCGCTCTAATCTGGTTTAATTTCAGCCAATGAAAGACAATTTCAACAATGGCATCTTGAAAAAGTGGGGTGTCCCAAAACCACTGACGACCACTGTATAACCTTACATATTGAGTAGCGGGAAAGTTGCCCAGATCCTAACCCCTTGCTCTTCAAGTCCGCACCCCTCACAACCAAAACGACGGAGCCGTCCCCACTGCGAGTAGATTCCTCCGACATCGTCATGGAGATCCCTGACGATGCCGTCTCGCGCAAAAAGGAGCTGCTGCTTCTGCCGTCCGTTGATCAGTACAAAGGGGGTCGCTACTTCTATGAGCGCCCTTGTTATCGCACGTACTACGAGTTCATCAACAATCTGCTGGACTCGGGAGCAAAGTGCGTGACTGTGACTGGCACACCAGGTCAGTGCGGATGCGCCAACTAGGCGTTGTGTTGGGCTTTGTAGCTGAGGCTGCTTGAGCGACTGTAGGCATCGGCAAGTCTGCCTTCTACGCGTATTTTGCGGATCGATACGCCGAGACCCACCCTATTGCACGGATCATCACTGTGGCTGTCACGGAGAACGGCAGCACAACAGCAGCCATCGTGGCAAACGATGGCAGTGCACCGTCAATCGAGATCTTTGACGTGGATGCCTTTATCATTGCAGCCGCCAAAAAGGCCATAGCCGAGAACAAGCCCGTGTTGTTCCTCGTGGATGGACTGCCGCCGTGCGGGTTGCGGCGGCTGGCCAGATCGTCGTCTTTACTAGCCTGAACGAGAAGTGGCTCCGTTCCGTGGCCAAGAGAGATTGCGCCTACTACATGCCGTTGTGGTCGTGCGAAGAGCTGCTAGCCGCTACGCGCGTACTGGGTCTCCCACTTGATGAAGCCGAGCTTGAGCGGAGATTCCGCATATTCGGAGGAACGGCTCGCTATTGTCTACGTCCACAACCTGAGGCAGTTGAGGCAGCGACCGCAGCGATCAGCAAAATGATAAGAGGGATCAACGGACTGCCTGAACTGCAGAGGCTGCTCATCTGCGAAGATACGGGCAATACGTGGCATCGGCTTCTGCACTGCGAGCCTTCTCCAAATAACAAGGCGATCTACACACCACGGCTCGCGTCTCCATTTGTTGAAGAGAAGCTGGTTGCTCAGGTGCTGAGTTTGCCTGCTCAGGAAAGACAGAAGATCCGCACTTGGCTGCGTTCAATTCCCGAGGCAGCGAGTATGCTAGGGCGGATTTTCGAAGGTGAAACACATGACGCACTTTGCCGAGGCTGTCTTCTCCAACTTCATTCGTTGGAGAAAGCTGCTCAGGTATTTGGCACAGGAAGGGAGGTCGTCATCATCGAGAGAACGGGCACCACGCCAGACGTGTTTGAAGACGTGACGTGCTCGATGGTTACTCGAGGCCCGTACCACACGCCAAAAACAAAGAGCATGCAGTCTATTGACGCATTCTACATGCCGACGATCGTGACGACGTCAACGGCCGAGGCTTTGACTGTAGGCAAGGTCGCCGATTGAAACGCGGATGTGGCGAATCGAATTCTTCTCTTCCAGATCACTGTCGCAAACACCCATATTGTTAACGCGGCCGCGGTGATCGGCGTGCTCAACGGCCTCGGCTTGCTGGAATGTGTGGCGGAAAACCCACGTCGCGCTGCACTGATCTTTGTGGTGCCGGAGGAAGATGTGCGAAAAATCGATCGTCAACGTATCATCCCAGTGAAGGAGAAGAACAAGGAACGCGTCAAGCAGATCCGTGGTATTTGCCCGCAGATATCAACGATGCTCACAAAGTACAGCGTCAAGACGACCAAGGACCTACAGGAAAAGATCGCGTTGTATGAGCAAGACAAGGTCAAGCCGGAACCAGAAGACCAAAACTTGTGGACGACGGCATACGAGAGTGAAGTGAAGCACGGATTGATCTTGAAGCACATGGACTACAGCAAGGAGGTCGCGAAAATCCCTCAGTACGTGTGCTCGTGGGAGGAAAGTCCAGCTGAGAACGCTTACGCAGCCAAGTTGCGCCTTCTTCAGGAAGAGGTCGCATTGTTGAAGAAACACATTGTGCAACTGGGCGGAGTCGCGAAAGTTGCGTCGACTTGAGAAAGACAACACGAGACAACAGTCCCAAGTTCCGATACGAGCGGCGCTGGCTCGAGGAAGAGAAATCTGCGCTCAAGAAACGAGAGGCCGCGTTTGGAGCGCTGAAGCAGCAGCTTGCTTAGCTTTGAGCCTGAGTTTGATCAATCAACAACAGCTCGCTATTCATTTCCATGTTCGAAATGGAGAGTGTCCGACCTCTGATCTTCTGTTTCGAGAATTTTATGTTTCCTTAGATTTGATTTCTTAGCATCGATACTATTAACATAAACAATTAGACATCGAGCCTCGGGACTCTACCACCACGATCAGAACCGGTGGACAAATTGTGAGCAACGGGATGGTATCCAGTGTTTAGTGTAGAGTACAACGGTGCATTCTTGAGAGCCTCGCACGAGGTCTCTCCCTCAACTTGAATCAAGTTGAACTCTTGAGCGAGGGTACCATGACTCAGCCTCAAGGGGACAGTGCCTGAAGGCGGCTTGTTGTGCCGCCTTGTCTTTCCAGCACCCTTGTGGCGAACAGGCAGAGGCTGGGTTGTAGTTCTGGTCTGCTAGCATTTGCTGTTATCCTAACATCCGATGAGCCTCACGGTCTGGAGCCAATTTTTAGCATAGTACAGTACTGTGCAGCAGAATGAAAGGGGCGACCACGAACGACCTGGCCCCCGCCAGGTGGCACGAATCACCTGAGTTCCGAAAGTTTCGGGACCCCTGCTTTTTCAAACTGCAAGGATAGTGTGCTGTCTCCTGCCGGAATGATGACACAGACGACAGACGGGTTCGTCTCTGTCTCCGTCTGGATCCATTCCAGGTGCGACAGAGATTGTCTCGATACAGTAGTGACCCCAGACCGACTCGGTCTGAGGGGTCACTATCGACAGGACCCTCGCTACCGTACCGTCGTCTCAGTTGACTGGCTGGGTCAACAGAGACCGGATCCATACCTCGTGATGCGACGTCTTTGTGTGGTTGGACCCCCACATCAGAGTGACCATGCCTCACTTCATTTAGCATTCGTCCAAATTGCCAACACAGTGAATCGGAGATGCTCACAATGGAGGTCGCCGACACTACGACAGCAGCTGCAGCAGTCCCCGTCGACGTCACAGTGCACGACCCGAAGCACAGCCTAGGTAACCGAAGACGTATCCGGTCGGCTGTCGGAGTCCTCGCCGTGTTACTCTTCATCGCGATCGCTTGGGTTGTGGAGATCGATACAGTGTTGACCTCCTTACGCCAGTATGCCCCCGTGCGGTTCGAGAGCCTCAGTGCATCCTCTGACGAAACCCCTGCTCCAACCGAGGCCCCCAAGCCAAAGAAAGAATGCGCGCACCTGAACCACCGCGACCCAGGCTTCGTGACCAAAAACCTGTGCCTCACTCAAGCCGAGGTCGTCGATCTACTGCGGGAGATCGTGTTCACGGCCGCCAAGCTCTTCGAGTCCAACAACGTGACGTACTTTCTCGAGAGCGGCACGCTGCTCGGCTCGTACAGAGACCGAGGGGTGATTCGCCACGACATGGACGCCGACTTGGGCATCGACGCCAATGCACTCGAGTATCTTCGCAACAACCTAGTCACCGCCCCCGACGAATATCACTTCACGGTCTGGAACAGCTCACTGTACCCGGCGTCGGATCGTGACGACAAACTGCCCGCTCGTCTGATCCACAAGAAGACAGCACTCTATGCCGATGTGTTCGCGTTCCTGGACTGGAAGGATCCGGTGACGGGAGCTGATGAGGTAGGCCCGCTGCCGTCCGTGTGCTTTGGCGGCTGCAGGGCGTGTCCAACCGTGGACGGCATGAAGCACTTCAAGGTGCCTCGCGACTGGGTGTATCCACTGGCTGAGTGCGTGTTTGAAGGCGTGACGTTCAACTGCCCACGGCAATCGGGCAAGTATCTCGCACACATGTACGGAGACAAGTACATGACGCCAAGTCGCCGACGATTGCGAATTGCCAAGCCACGCTTGTGAGCATCTGATACTATACAATAAACGCTTCCTTTGTAGTATGCTTCGTCCATCTCGTCTCATTCGCTCGTCGCGAACGGACCATGGCAGATTATCAGCCAGTCAACCGAGCGTCTCGACTCCCCATCTCTAATGCCCATGAAGCGGCGACATCGGTGAGGTACGGAACTTGACGCAGCAGGGCAAAGGACTCCGTGGGAGGCATGGCGTCGCCTGCACTGTGGAGGCGAGCTTATCATCCCACCGAGCTGTCGCTATCAAGGCAGACTCTGAAAGTCATGAGAGTGTCTGCCTGAAAGCGGTTATTCTATCCAGAGCACAGAGCTCCAGCATGGATCTCCACGTCTGTAGACGCCATACTCCAGTCGGACGATCTGGAACTTCCAGTGGAAGAGAGTCCTCCACTACAGCTGCTATACATAGTGTAGGCCCCCGCCTGGGGAGTCCCCAGGGGACCCCTTGTGGCGACGACGAGTCGAAGGCTTTGTGGGGCAAACAGGACCATTTGTTGTGGACGCCCGTTCCTGCACTCCAACGGTATTACACATCGTTGAAAAAGTGGAAGAGTGTGGGATGAGTCGTACTACTCAGTAAGCTCATCAGGAAGGGCAAGCCACGAACAGTGGACTTTTCCAATAGAGATTTCCTCATCACTACAGTAGCTTTGGAGGCTTGATTGAAGCCTCTGGAGCCCTCTGCGGCTCCACAGGCGCTGCTGTGTGGACTGTGGAGGATGGATGATCGCAAGGCCTGACAAGTTGACATTTTCTATTGTCAGTGGCAACACACAACGTCCTGACACTGAGTGCCATCCGTTCCTGGATCAGTCACCCGTGCCCATTCCTCGCAGGGTTTCCCAATTTACCTTTGGAAAGCCGCGTCTGCCCACCAGAATCCCCGTCACAGCCCCCTCTTTTCAGGTGTTTTTTGGAGCGGTCGGTCCGTGTGCTGTGTGATCCGCCAGAGCGTGAGCCGTGTGTGACAAATGAGTCAAGTCTCTGAAAACGCATCCCAGTCTTTTACAGTGTGCCAGTCGATGTCTATTTGAATGATCATCTGAAACATGATACCCCGCCCACGATAATACCAAATTTTCCACGCTGGCTGCCGCTGTAAGGCATCCTTGAGCGCGTGCCTGCAAGTACTGTACAGAGTCGGCCCAGCGGCTGGGCAACAAGCTGTCCGGATAAACTGGTCTCCGCCACCAGATCGTCGGAGGCTGGAAGTTTCGGAACCCACACACTCTCCCTCTCTCTCTCTCTCGCTGGACCTCACAAGTGTCGAGTCACGACACCTTCTCAGCCATTTTTCGATCAAGCTCCAGCCACAGTCTCATTAGAAAGAGACTGAGTGGAAGACGATGGAGTCCACCGCCAAACCCACCGATATCCAGGGCGAGAGCCCGCGGGACCGTCGCCGAGCACGGGCAATGATCGCAGTGCTGGCAGTCGCAGTGGTCATCGGCTCGGCGTGGATCTTCGAGATCCACACGGTCCTCTCCAGCCTTACAACCATTCGGCTACGCATCGAGAAGTCCACCGAGCAGCCATCCAAGCAGTGCGCCCACTTGAACCACCAGGACGAAGAGTTCATCACGCCCGAGAATAAGCACCTGTGCATCTCCGACGGTGAGGTGGAGGCCATCATCCGCGACGTCGTCTTCACGGCCGCCGACGCGTTTTCCGCCCACAACGTGACGTACTTTCTCGAAAGCGGTACGCTGCTTGGTTCGTATCGTAACAAGGGCGTGATCCCTCGCGACAAGGATGCCGACCTGGGCATCGACGCCGCCGGACTCGATTACATGCGCAACCACCACGTCACGCTACCCAAGAACTATGCGTTCACAGTGTGGAACAGCTCGCTGTACCCGAACTCGACCCGCGACGACAAGCTGCCTGTGCGGCTCGTGCATCTACCGACGGCTTTGTACTCTGACGTGTTCGCCTTTCTCGACTGGAAAGATGAGAAGACGGGTAAGGAATTTGTCGGTCCGCTGCCGTCGATCTGCTTCAACGGCTGCGCTTCCTGTGAGATCGTGCCCGAAGGACGACACCTGAAACTGCCGCGCGACTGGGTCTTCCCTCTCGTCGACTGTCCGTTTGAAGGCCGCACGCTCAAGTGCCCTCGCGCGCCAGCAGACTACCTCAGGTTTATGTTTGGAGACGACTTCATGACTCCCTGGTGAGAAAACGCGCATGATTCGCTAGTCGACCGCGAAGAATCCTCCACCGCACAGACACCCAATACGGTGTCTTTAAGGTCGCCGATAACTCTCTGGGTGGCGACCTCACATCTCAGTGTGTA